>PVKE010003863.1:0-68865 GCA_004027555.1 Craseonycteris thonglongyai
CTTCTCTACCATTGCCCCCCTAGTTCTTAGAATGAACCCCTCACATGACCTTTAAGACCCTTCATGATCTGATTCCTGATTTCATCTGTACTTCAAACTGCTTACCGTATTTTCCGGCGTATAAGACGACCGCCTAATTTTACAGTTAAAACATAGGTTTAGGCCTATATTCGCTGTATAAGACTACCCCCCACTTCCGAGGCTGTAGTCTTATACAGCGAATATAGGCCTAAACCTATGTTTTAACTGTAAAATTAGGGGGTCGTCTTATACGCCTGGTTGTCTTATACGCCGGAAAATACGGTATGTCCAAAACTGAACTCTCTCCCCGTTCCCTCAAATCTGTTGGCTTCCTGGATTCCCCTCCTTAGTGAATGATGCCACCTACACGCATCCTCAGGGGGTCTGGCCTTCCAAGTACTCCCTGAGTAATGAGCCATGTTCCCAGGATGAAGATGTGCTTACATAAAGCACTTTAAAGCATTTTGGTTTTCAGTATTTAATGCCATAATGGGCACCTCCTGACTTCCAGGAACTGTGTTAAACTTTGGGAATTCATTGCTGATCAAGATATAGTCCTTGTCCCTAAGGATGTGTGTTTATCTGAAGAAATTTTTTTTTAAGATTTATTTTTATTGTTTTTGACAGAGAGAGGGAGGGACAGAGACAGAGACAGTGAGAAAGGGGAGGGCCCAGAACAGTCTCCATAGTTGCACATCATTGGGTTTTCTACATAGTTTCATTCCACAGGTGGGAGTGGGGCTGCACAGGGCAGGAACTGGGCCGGGGTCTTCACCCTGCTGAGAACCGAACTGGGGGCACTTCCCAGTTCAGCATATGGGTCCACACGGGCCGAGAACCGAACTGGGGGCACTTCCCAGTTCAGCATATGGGTCCACACAGGCCAGGGCTGGGGCCAGGATTCGATCCTCTGTCCCTGGGGCTGCAAAGTGAGCGTTTAACCCGCTGAGCCATCCCGGCTTCCCCTGAAGAAAATTTTACAGTACCTATTTTATCTTGTTGTTGTTAAATTTATTGGGGTGACATTGATATCAATTACATGGTTTCCAGGTGTATAATTCTACATTACATTGTCTATACATCACATTATGTGCTCACCACCCAGAATCAGCTCACTTTCCATTACCGTATGTTTGATTCCCCCTCCCTACTCCTCACCTATTTTATCTTGATGCAAGTCACTGGACAACTTCTGGGAAAAAAAACACTTTCCTTTTTTATTCTAAGATGTTGAGAGATGGGCAGCAGTTGGGTGCACAGGATTTAGAGAGATTAAATCCTGACTCAGTCACTTAATAGCACCGTGTGACATTAGACAAGGAGAGCTAGAACAGTTATCTAATCGCTCAGAGTCCCAGTCATCCTCATCTGTAACATGTGTAAAATCACAGGATATTAAATGAAAGAACGTGTACATAGCCACTGCACAATAGAGGGCAGTCATTATTAGCATCATTAAGTTTGATGTTGGAGCTTTACCATATTCTTTCATCCCCTGTCAGTTATTGAGCTCTGGTATGGAAAAGGGATTTAAAAAGTTTTACCCAGGGCTCACTACATGCTTTATGCTTAACAACTGTATATAATGACCTTGTAGATTCTATTCCCAGATATGCATCAGGCATTCCAAGGTCTGGCTGCAGTTAAACTGGCTACTAAACTCTTTTCAGCAGCCTATCTAGTTAGGTGGCTATCCCTACATATTGGGGAGTGGAGGCGGGAGGGTGCAGTTTGTGTTCAGGTAAAAACTCTCACCCTAGGTTGGTCCAGAACCGATTCGACTGAGGAAAGCCACCTTTTCCCACAAAGCTTGGAAGTGGAGACTCGGAGCTGGGGAAGGGTGAGCGAGGAGGGGCACAGCTAGATCAGCAGAACCAGTCCGAAGCGGGGTAGCAGCTGTTGCTCAGCTTACGCCTTCCTACTTGCCATCGGTGCAACCATCAGAATCACAGACATGGAAAAATCCCTAAAAATCACCTACTTCGGTGAACTCAGGTGAGCTGCTTAAATCCTTTTCTTTTTTTTGGTAAAAGTTAGTGTTACGTGCATTTCTTTGTTGAGAGGGTCTGTATTTCTCATCAGATTCTCAAAGGCGACATGCCTGAAAAAAAAGATTCGCTGTTAAGATCCCTCACTTAACAGATGGCCAAGAGAGGTAAAAGCAGTTGCCTCAAGTTAAACAGGGGCATTAAAGCGAAGGCTTTGCCGTTCCAACTCCGGTCTCACATTCATGCCCCTGGCCCAGTCCGATACCGCCTTGCTTCTCTGCTGGCACTGAAAGCTCCCCGAGGGGCGAGGGCTGGTGTCAGAGTCCTGGAGATGTCGCAAGAGGTCCAGATTTTAAGGCCGCGAAGACTCGGGCCAACCGCTCAGAGTGGCTCCGCTGCCGCGAAGATCCCCCCACCCTGGCCTCACCCCTTGGCATTCCGTTGCCTTGGTGACTCCAGGTAGAAAGGGAACCTTTGAAGTCGCTCAGCCACTGCGAGGAACAACGCCTATTCACTCACCTGACAGAGGAAAAGGGCACGCCCCAAACGCCGGTCTCGGACCAACCCACTGCGAACAGAGAGGAGCGACGAGAATAACAGGAAATGACGTTGGTGCACGTGCTTCCGAGAGGGGCGGGTGCGGGGCGTTGGGGAGGCGCGGCCGCCGCCTGGCGCCTGCGCAGTCACCGCCTGATGCACTGCCGAGTCACGGGGGTGGGAGGAGCATGGGCGGGGGGCGGGGCGCATACCGGCGTGACGCAGGCGCAGTGCGACCCCGGCGGCGCGGCCCGCCCCCTCCGCGAGTTTGGATCCGGGTCAGTCAGGCCCCGCGATCGCGGGGAGACGATCTGAACCGTCGAGTCTGGACTGCCGGAGCGCCCCAGCTGCGAGCAGGTGAGCGTTCTGACGCGACGGGGAGGAGCCATGGCCCCGGGCCTCGGCCTCCTGGCCCGACCTGGCCGCGGGTGGCCTCTTCTGGGTTCGGCTGCCGTTGGTCTCGTCGTACTCCGGCGCTGACGGCCTGGGCAGGGCCCGGGCCTCTCCGCGCCCCCTCGGCCGCTGCGGCCTGGCCCTGCCTGAGCTCCGCTCCCTTGCCCCTTCCCGCCTTCCTGTCCTCTTCGCGGCTCCCGCCCAGCCTCGCTCCTCCGCCCTCTCCCGCCGGGCGTAGCTTCTCCTTTTCGCTCTCCTCTGCCGCCCTTTGCCCCCTCCTGCTCTTTCCCGCCCGTTTCTGAGCCCCCCGTCTCGTTGACGGCCCCTTTGGCTCCGCTCCCGCCGCCTCCTGCATCCTTGGAGCCTTGGCCCAACTCGTATCTCTCATTCCGTCCCGGAGCATCCTGAAGGGGCGACTTATCAGCTGGAGACTCCGGGCGGCCAGATCTAGGGTCCTGGAGCCCCCCCATGTTCTGACCTTTCCTCCTGCTCCTGTTTAACTGCGACCGGTCCAGATTCTGGGTGCAACGAGTAACAACAACACCGTGTTTGGGCTTCAGCACCGAGAGTGTAGAGGTTGAGTGGGTATCGTAAAGAGAGGTGTGAGAGTGTTTTGCCCCGGACGCCGATTATTTCGACCTTGTCTTGTTGGCTACTTTGAGAATTGCTGGACAGGGTTTTCTCTCCCGGTGGTCTGGAGAAATTTCGAAGTCTTTAACATTGCCATGACACGCTCACGCAACCATCCTTTATCAGTAGTTCTTAGGTCTTTCCAGGTCCTGGAAATTTGGACCTAACTTGAGGTTCAAAGAAGTCTTGGTTAAAACTGCAAGATAGAAGTAACATGGTAACACAAGCTATTCCTTGAAAGAGAAAACCAGAAATTTGCCCCATTGATGGGGGAACTCAGACGAATTTTGTCATTTTTGAAAGGTTGGGGAGAATCTTAGGCAACGTTAAATTGCCCCGTGTAGTTTGACTTAATACGGAGTAACTTCTGTGCCTTTACAAGTTTGATCTTTGGGGAGATTCTTCAGTTTCAAGAAGTCAGTGCTGGTGAAACCGGCAAGAGAATCTCCCACAAATTTAATATGAATGAAGAGGGGCAAACCAATTGTTTCCTGAAGTTAGTTGTACAGCTTTTGATTTGAGTGAATGGGAAGCTAGGAGAACAGAGGAGCATAGTAAACATTTTGTAATTACACACATGCTCTGATGTAGCTCTTAAGGTCATACCTAAAACTCACCTTTTCTCTGGGTTAATATAACTGAGGGAAAAGGTGAGTAATCAGAATGCTGGGAGTCTGAAAATAGTTGATACGGAACTTCATTCCTTAAGTTTTAGTCTGTAGTTAGTTTTTATTTTGGTTTGTTTTTGGTTTTTAACTTTTAGTATGTCAACAAGAATGTTAACTAAGTTTGTATTAACATCTAGGGGTCACCTGCAGTGCTATTAAGTTAGCACCATATAATTAAAAGTTACATATCTGGGTACAGAGCTTCTTAGCACAGTGTTAGAGCAGGAATGAGA
Organism: Craseonycteris thonglongyai; assembly: GCA_004027555.1. Classification (NCBI taxonomy): domain Eukaryota; kingdom Metazoa; phylum Chordata; class Mammalia; order Chiroptera; family Craseonycteridae; genus Craseonycteris; species Craseonycteris thonglongyai. The sequence continues at coordinate 4,471 of PVKE010003863.1, forward strand.
TTCCAGTCTTCACAGGAATGGGGTTCACAGTTCTGGTATGTGTCAGGTTCATCCGTGTATCTCTAGCACCCAGTTTAGTACTAGATCCCATGGTAGGAATTTTGTAAATATTTGTGGAAGGAATGAGTTTCTGCCTATAGAATTCAGCAGTGTATATTTAGATGTGATGTTGTACTGATTTCGAGAGAGGCCGGATGAGGGTTTTTGGTGTGAGGTCTGCAAAGTCGGGGAGACTGGCTCAGATGATTTAACTCTATACAGGCCACTAGTCTGAGCATTTGACTGACTGGCCATAAAGTTACTGAAAACTGTTAGTCAAACTTTTAATTCTGCCAGTGGGAAGAATTCGTTTACATCCTGTGATAACACCCTTTTAGATGTGGAGCTTTAAAAATATTAGAATATGATCTTTGCTCAACCCCTTCCCAGGTATATAGGACATTAGTGCATGTGGAGAAGGATCCTCTAAATCCAGAATTAGAAACCAGTGAAGTATGGAATTGATAATGTTCCCTCAAGTTCATATATTGCTTAAGTAAGCCAGCAAAATACATGTGGGGAGTGTATTTACAAGTTTTGTCTTAAGAAGTTGAAGTGAAAGCTAGCTGAATTTTGACTGTTTTCAATGTTCAGTGTTTCAGTTGCCAGAGAGAGCTGCCTAAAATATCTTCCTCTATGCATAAGTTAAACGAAAAACACTCCACCAAAATGAATAGTCTTGATTCTTTGTTTCTTTATTCTGCCACTGGTACTATATAGCCAAACATACTGTGACACCCTGACCTTTGGAATATTAGAGGTCTCACAATAACATCAACCCAACCCTGAGAAATGAGCAGGTGGGGAATTAGAGAGTCTCCAGGGGTCCACAGAGAGGCACTGCTCCCTCTGAGAGTGCCCAAGGGGGAATGGGGAATGAGGTTGGGGGTAGCAGGTTAGAAATGAAGATGAGGTAAAGTGAATCCTGTGCCTCAAAAATTCCCCATCTTCAGTTCTTTTTTATTTTATTTTTTTTCTTTCTGATTCTCTGTGATATCATAGATACTCGCTAAATTTTTTTTGTTCAGAATTTGGTATTAAACTAATATTTTACAATAATTGAGAAACTAGAGTCAAAGAATTTATTAAAAGACTTCTCAGTTGTGCCTCGTCACTTTGGTTGGTTCCCCTTTTCTTTGTTTAAATATATTCAGGGTGGGAGAAATGGAGAACTTTGGTTTATTAAGCTAGTTGATTAAGTGAAGATAATTTAAAGGCACATCTTTAGAACAATAAATTTTCTTTCTACCTCATTATTTTGGCTGTTTTGATTTTTTTGCGTTGCAAGAAGAGTTCATTTATTTTCTATCTTGTGTAATAATCAAATATTCAAAGATATAAAAAGTGAAGGTATCAACCTTATAGGTAGAGTATGGAATAATCAGTAACCATTGAAACATGTTTGTAAGCCTGCTTTAACAATGGTAACAGCTCAATATCTGGGTATGAATATTGATTTTTGGGTCAGGATTGCTTTAGACTCTTGAATTTCTCTAAAGTTTAGAGAAATTATGTGTCATGAAGTTATACTGAATTGGATTTTTTAGGGTTAGACTAGATGAATATTCAGTAGCATTTTAAAGAATGAGAGTTCTATTGCTTGATCTTTTCCCTTTTATTTCTGATGCAAAAGTCATTTTTGCCTATAGGTTTCCCCCTGTTAAAATATATACATAAACACAGATTTTAGGCGATCTACTTTACAGTTTTGGCATTAAGTATTTGGGCAGTTTAAATTCTATCATAATATAAGAAATAAAACCTACAGTTTCCTAATCATCTACGCTGAAACTTCCTTTTAGAAATAGAAATTCAGTTTTTCTCCTTAACAAACAGTAATAGTGTCAAGAGTAAAGATTTTAACAGAAGGTATACTTTTGAACCCACCTGTTTTTACTTGGCTCATTTTATGTTGATTTTCTTTTTTAGTATTAACGGAAACATCCATAGTAGTGTAAAAACTTTCACAATGAAATCCGAAGCCAAGGATGGCGAGGAGGAGAGTCTACAAACTGCTTTCAAGAAATTAAGAGTCGATGCATCAGGGTAATCAAATATGAAATACGTTATTTGGGAATTGTTTACTAGATTTAAATAGCATTTTCCTCTGAGGAGCTCTTTTCTTTACTAAAATTTCTCATTTGTAGGAGATATAAAATGCTAATAGTGTGACACTCTACCAAATTCAGCACAGCATTGTATTGCTTATAACAGAGACTCTTTTGTTAAATTTTGAAAAGTTGCAACTCATTTGTACTGCAAAATTGGATGTTTTGGTTTTCCTTAACTTTGAGGAAGGTTGCCTCCTTCTCTTTTTTAATCTAACACTGTCACACAGTGTTCCATCAAGGATTTTTTCATACATCTCTAGGGAATCACAGTATTTTCCACTAAAAGTGAATTGGCTCAATAGCGATCTGTGTAGACAGTGTCAATTTCACGGGCTTTATTGCTAAGGTTATCACTATGGAAACCTCTGTTCATTAGGATTCTGTCACAGAGATCAATAAGCTTGGACCCTTTGGCTAAACTAATTAGAGCACATATAGACCAGCTGCTGTCTGAATGTTAATATTTCACCATTTGCAAAATGTTTTGTGCAGGACTCTTCTCATTCCCATTTTCTTCCCCAGGCCAGAAGAAAACTCAAATTTTTAATGGCTGTAAGGATATTTATTCTCATGAATGGAAACCAAACACTGGGAACTTAGAGTAGAACATGCCACTACAAGTAATAATAATAGCCGCTAAAATTTATTACTCTGTGTGTTCTGGACACTGACTTAAGTATGCTGTACACATTTAATTCTCACTACCATTCCATTTTACAAAAGAGCCACAGATGAATTAAGGCACTTGCTAAAGGCCACATTGGTAAGAAGTTGGAACGTAAAACTAAGCCATTTCAGTGCCCCTAAAAATTACTTGGAACATTAAAAAATACTTTCAAAATATCTATACAATATATGGCCAAATATTATATGTTTGTAGCATGTGATTTGCTTTGAGTAAAATTATAGAAGGAACAGTGGAGAGCATTTGAGAAAACCAAACAAATAAGAGTAAAGGGGTGAGTCATTACTATGACTAAGCACAATAAGACTTGTATTGTGCATCATACATTTCTAGTTGTTTCATATTGTTGCCGACTTACAAATGGGACATCTGAAGTACTGACTTGAGCTCAACAAGCCTTGCCAGGAATTGAGCATGATCTTGTTCAACAGGTTTTGATTTCTAGTGGTATTTGTCTTATCAAGACAAATCTCTACACATTTATTATAAAACAACATAATACTTTTTATCTGGTTGTAAAATAACGTGCTTATTATAGAAAAATACTGTGAGTACTGTTAATATCTAGACCATCTGTATATAACACCATATACTTTTTTTTTACATGGTTGGTAACAGTATGTATAGATGCTTACCCGTGCTGTTTCCTCATTATATAAGCATGCTCTCATGTTATCAAAAGTTATGGGTGCACTAAATTTTTAATAAGTTGCTAATATTCCTTTGTATAGATGTGCCATAATTTATATAGTACAGTTTTCTGTTATTGGACATTTAAGTTATTCCTAGTTTATATTTTAAATAATGTTTCAGTGAACATCTTTTTACTTTACTTGAGTAGATTGGCTCTTTTTAAAGGATTTTTGTCAGTACCACAGTATGTGTGGTAGGAGCCCAGTATGTATGTGTGTGTTGAAAAGGTCTGAAAGTATTTATACCAAAATGTTAATGTTGGTAATCTCTGGGTTATGAGATTATAGATGATTCTTTTTTCTCTTAAATTTTTGCATCTTTATTGGGAGCCCATAATTTCAAACTGCCAAGATTTAATTCTGAGTAATATTTCACATTTATTAGTTATAAAAATTAGAGTATTTTTCTAAAAGTTGTATATAATATTTAAAAATATATTCATTTCAAGTTAGATTGAGTCTCCTAATGTTTTTGCTTCTAAACTGTTTATTACTGGTTTGCCCACATGAAATGAGTGGTCAGTGTCATTAGCATTCTCTTTGGACATAAGGCCTGATCCGCTCCAGATAAACAGCTACTGATTATATTTAAGAATTGTTCTTTGACTTGGTGATTTTGCAACAGTGGGCTTTTAGGGATCCTCCAAGTTTGGTTTCAAAGAAAAATTTGCACTAAAAGGTGAGCAATATTTGAGAAAGGCAAACTAGACAGAAAACAAGTTGCATTTGGGTTGGTAAGAACAGTAAGTTCTCCTCACACAGTTTTCTATAGCAGTCACCTTTGTTCTTATCTTCAGGTCCATAGCATCTCTGTCTGTTGGAGAAGGCCCAAGTGTCCGAGCATCAGTCAGAACAGCAGCAGATGATACCAAACCTAAAACCACATGTGTATCTAAAGACGGTTGGCATGGGTAAGAGCTTCTTACTGCAGATGATTTTTATACCGCTACCTTAAAATATTGTTGGATTTTCTTTCCCAAGTATCCAGAAATGATATGGAATCCAACACCCAACGATTGGAGAAGACCTATTCTTCCTAGTTGTGAATATGTTGAGACTTGCTGTGTGGCCTGGTTCATGGTCAGTTTCTGTAAATGTTCTGTGCATGTTTGAGAAGAATGGGTCTTCTCTGATCATTCTTGGGTTTCATATACGTCCATTAAATTAAGCTGTTGAATGAATGTGTTATTTGAATCTTTTTTCAAATAATTTTTTTGTCAGCGTGACCTATCAGTAATTGAGAGAGGTATGTTGAAATCTCCCCCGTGGCCTTGTGGCCATTTGTAGCATTAGCCTCACAGTGGTACTGAAGCTTCTATATTCAGGCCACAGAAACACTTAGGTTTTACTACATTAGTCTGTCTGTGCAGGGCGTTTCCCCAGACCCACTGGTCAGAGGTTCCTGAGCCAAGGGTTGGAACAGGGCAGGTGTTCTGCACCAAATTTTTAGTCCAAGAAATGCATTGCTAATACGGAGGTGAAGTTTTCAAGACAGAGATGTAGGCCGCTGATAAATGGAGGCAGACACATCTCTTTGGGGGAAACTTATAACCTTGGACTCATAGACCTGAGAGGAAGCAAATTTCCAAAGATCATAAAGAATCTGTTTAGGAGAGCTCTGGATTCTAATATCATCTTGTGTGCTTTTTCCTCTTAGGTCTACTAGGAAGTCTTCACGGGGTGCAGTGCGAACGCAGCGGCGGCGACGTTCTAAGTCTCCTGTCCTTCATCCTCCAAAGTTCATCCATTGCAGTGCACTAGCGTCCTCCAGCAGCCAGCTCAAGCACAAAAGTCAGACGGACACCCCTGATGGCAGCAGTGGGCTGGGAATTTCAGCCCCTAAAGAGTTCAGTGCGGGAGAATGCTCTACTTCTCTTGATACTAATCGCACAGGGGCAGTTGTTGAGCCTCTGAGAACCTCGGTTCCCATGCTCCCAGGAGAGAGTCAGAAGGAAGACTCCGGCGCTGCTCGAGTCTCCCAAGCCAGTCTCAAGGCCAGTGACCTCTCTGACTTTCAGTCCGTTTCCAAACTAAGCCAGGGCCAGCCGTGCGCATGCCTAGGCCTGGAATGCCAGTGTAGTAGGTGGCACGATATGGAAGTGTATTCCTTTTCAGGCCTGCAGAATGTCCCTCCCTTGGCCCCGGAACGAAGATCCACGCTTGAGGACTACTCTCAGTCGCTCCACACCAGAACTCTGTCTGGCTCTCCCCGCTCCTGTTCTGAGCAAGCTCGAGTCTACGTGGATGATGTGACCATTGAGGACCTGTCAGGCTACATGGAATATTACCTGTATATTCCCAAGAAAATGTCTCACATGGCAGAAATGATGTACACCTGATAGCGAGACACTAACGAATACGCTTTAAACCAATGAAGGGTTGTCAGATTTAGTTAATGGCAGACCTGGCAACCACTTTGTGTCAGAAGACATCGCCTTCTGCTCACTGTGCTTGCAATAAAAACTTTTCTTGGCGTCTCAGTTAATCTTCATTCTTTAAACTTACTCTGAGTTCTTATATACCCACCAAGGCAAGCAGATCCAAGAAAATTCACTTAGAAATGCACCTGGGGGATCAAGAAGCCCACTTGACTGGTAGCAGTGGGTATATGGTAAAAGCCTTTGTAAAACAGCATTTTTCAGATCTGTTTAAGATTTAGTCGCAAAGGAAAATGAAATGTGGTTTTGTAACTGGATTGAACATTTGTCATGTTGTACTTGCCAGCCCAGAATATTAGAAGTTATATGACTGATTTAAACCATCTCTGATTTAAGACAAAATTTGTTGTCTTTTGAGGTTTCTTATGTTATTGTTACACCAGAGATCTAAGGTTTAGATTTAATATGAATAAACTAGCTGGCCTGCCCTATACTGTTTGAGAGAATCATTCACCATCACTAAGTAACTTCTGCTGGGGCTGTTCATCCTGAGCTTAGAGTGGGCTGCTTCAGTTGGAGGGAGGGGCCGTAGTATTCGAAACTAGTGTGTGTCTTCTCCATCTGTGGCATGTTTCAATTGTAATGTAGCTCTCCCACCTCAGTTTCATATGTTCTGGATGGATATTACCTCTGCACCGTCCTGCAACGACCCCAAAAGAATTTTATCCATGCTTTGTCCTGTATTTGTGCTCAATCCCCAAATACCCTCCAAAGCTTGGCAGAAAATCTGTCCTCAGTTTCACCTAGACTAGAGGATGAATCCTGTCTTTTTTCAGTGGCTCAGAGGTGAATTTGACATATGCCACATAACTTTTTTAATTCAGACCACCCTAAGCGTACCCATCAAATTTAGTAAAAATTTGTCCAGGCTTCTTAACACCGTGTTAACAAAGTATGTTCTATGTAGATTACAAAATAGGTTTTGCTCCTAAAACATCCCACTAAAGGGTTGATTCATGACAGATCTGGGTTTTGCAGATAGGTGATTTGTACTTGGGAGAGGTGGGAAGGGGATTTCCTGGAACATCCCTGAACTTCAGTACTGAGAGACCCCTGCTAGTTACTAGTTTAGGATGGATTTAATAACGTCTGAGGGCTGTGGTTTGAGCAAGGGAGCAGAATGCCTTCAGCACAGCACGAGGAACTAAGTTTCACGTGCTAACAAGGTGGACTAGATCATGTATCTAAGGCAGCACTTACCAAACTTTGGTCTCAGGACTCATGCTTACAAATTAAGGATCCTAAGGAGCTTTTGCTTATGTGGGTTTATCAATATTTACCATATTAGAAATTAAAAATTTTAAAATACGGATTTATTTAAAAATAACCCATAAATCCATTTATGTTAATAAAATATTTTAAATGGGAAAATAACTTCTGAAACAAAATATTTAGAGAAGCGTGACATCGTTTTACATTTTTATAAATCTCTGGCTTCATTGGAGATCGATTCTTGTCTACTTTTGCATTCAATCTCGTGATGTTGCATATCATGTAACTTCTGGAAAATTATACTTGTGAGACAGAGGACATGAAAAAGGTAATAACTTACGTTAATGTGAAAACAGGTTTGACCTCAGGTCCTCTGATAGAGTGTGTTCCCACACCATACTTTGAACCACTAATTGGCCATTAGAGCTTGTAAAGATACCTACCACCCTACTTTCACCTCCACAACTCATGTCTTGCTTCACCTTTTTCCCTGGCGAGTAATGGAACAAATGGGCTGAATGTATCACTGGAGTTCAGATGGTTCTTAAGTCCCTTAAGTCCTTTTTGGTTTGCTTTTCAAGCCCGTGGTCTGGTTATGTACTTAATTCTGTGTATTAGTCATCAGAGAATGTAAGAATAATGCACGTACCTTTCATAAAAAGTTACGAGGAGGGTGTCAGAATTGAAAAGGACAAAGTTCCAATGGCCAAGTAACCTGTGGAAGAAATCGGTGTTTGGATGAAAGTTTAGGTATTTCAGATTTGTGGGAATAAGTTGTAAATATTTACAGCTCAGTCAAAATCTTCCTCAACTTGAATCTTGAAGCTAAAAGTTACTCTGCTTAAATCCAGTTGGGCCAACTTTAATATGTGTCCAGTCTTCCTCCAATACATCCTGGGAAACGGAACTCAGGTTGTGGATTGAGGAATTGTTACTCTGATGTTTTTAAGTAGCATCCTGACGTGTGCCTTTAATTACTCATTGAACACTTTCATTTATCCAGTATCAGGGACCTACAACACACCAGACACACTATATGAGATGCTAGGAATAGAACAGCATGAGGAACAACATCCTTATCCTTGGAGAAAGTGCTATGGAGAGAAGGATTAGGAGATAGTAAGGGCTGGGGCAGGGCCGGAGCTGCTGTTTTATTTGGAGTGGCCAAGGAAACTTCTGTGATAGGTGACATCTGAGCTGAGACCTGAAGAAGGAGTGAGCCACATGGGTATTTGCAGGAAGAGCATTCCTGAAGGATATTTGTGGCTTGAAGCAGGCAGGGTCACAGAAACAGAGGGCCTTGTGGGCCATTTTAAAGGCCTTGACTCCTGAGGAGGTGGGGAACCATTGGGGGTGAGGTTTGCAGGAAAGGCAAGACAGGATATGAGATGACTTAAAAGAGCCTTGGCTGCTGTGTGTGTGGACTGAGGAGTGGGGAAGGGGAAGGGGGAAAAAAAGAGGACAGGAAGCTTTTGCAGTGGTTTTTAGGGGCTTGGACGCTTGGTAGTGCAGGGAAAAAAGATGCATTCTGACATTATTTTGAAGGTAGAGCTGAAGGGATTTGCTGATGGACATAGGATGTGAAAGACTGGGTTTAAGGATGACTAAAGGTTTTAATAAGCTGGGAGTTGGCTGGAGGACCAGATCTGAGAGGAGAAACTGGGAGTATGGTTTTGACCTTGTCAAGTCTGAGATGCTTATGACACACCATGTTGACTTGCTGGTTGAGAACATGACTGAAGATCAGGAGACAGGTATAAGTTGGAGATACAGATTCAGGAGCTAACCCCACACAGATGGTATTTATGAGACTGAAGGCAATCACCTAGACAGCAAATGTAGGTGAACAATCTATTCCCCAGGTATAGAGGGCAGGAGGATGAGGAGAACCAGCAAAAGACTAGGAGCAGCCAGTGTGGTGGGAGCAGAACCAAGAGAGGGGTCCTGGAAGTCGAGTGAAAAAGCATTTCAAGAAGGGGGTTGTCAGTTGACAAACACTGCAGAGGAGGAGAGAGGGGCACCCCTCGGGCAGGTAGAGACCCAGAGTGCCAGGCAGGAAGTATGAGCTGATTAATTGTTTTGGAATGAGGATAATCCTTGCTTCAAACAACTCCTAGCTTGGGGGAGGAGCCAGCATGTGGGAAGGCACCTAACCCAGCCAGTCCTCCTGTCTGGGGGAGGTGAGGCTCCTTCAGCTGAGTCTTCAGTGCTGAGAACCAAGTGAATTTCTCTGCACAGTCCTCCTGGTGCTGGATTTTCCGTTCCCTTCCCTCCAGGGTTTCTAGGAAGTAGTCACGCTTGAGAAGTTGAGAAGAAAACAGGAAGCAAGTGATGGCCTCCTCTGACCAAAGAGCCATGGAGCAAGAAAAGGCAGGGAAAAAGAGCGAATGGGGTAGATACCTTTAAACAGTTTAAAATTCATTCCAAAGTTTAGTAAGTTCCATTTTGTGGATGGTTTTCATTAAGGAGAATCTTGTAATGCACACAATGGCCACCAGAGGTCTCCCTCTCCCTGAAATGCACTGGTTTCAAGGGCGGGACCCAAAAGCTCAACACCGGGCAGGTAAGTCCAGCTGCAAAACTGGCAACGAATTACTTTTTTTTTTTTTAAGATTTATTTATTGTTTTTGACAGAGAGAGAGAGATAGAGAGAGAGAGAGATACAGAGTCAGAGACAGAAGGGGGAGGGCCCAGAACAGTCTCCATAGTTGCACATCATCGGTTTTTCCAGTTTTATTCCACAGGTGGGAGTGGGGCTGCACAGGGCAGGAACTGGGCCGGGGTCTCGCCCCGGTGAGGACTGAACTGGGGGCACTCCCCAGCTCAGCATATGGGTCCACACAGGCCGGGGCCAGGATTCGATCCTAAGTCCTCGGGGCTGCAAAGTGAGCGCCTAACCCACTGAGCCATCCCGGCTTCCCCGCAACTAATTTCTTTACACTTATAAGAGATCAAAATGTCCCTTTAGCAATAACATAGTTTATCAGTTGAAAAACGAGAAACCATATGATAATGTTGAGTAACCGTGTATTGGGAAGAGTAAGGAGTCCTTCAGTGTCATCAGATCTAATATGCAGGGGGTGATTCTTCCCTCTTTGGTGACTTCTTTATGAAGCCGGATAGTTTGAAAAGCATCTTATCAGTTGAGTGTAATACTAATAATAGCTGACATTTATCAGTTGTTTAGTGTGTTCTAAGCTTTTTTACAGTATTAACTCATGTAATGCTTACCCAGCCATATAACTTAGATACTGTTTTCCTTGCTACTAACAATCCTTTGAGAGAGGCACTTTCACAATTGACGAATCTGTGGCTTAGGGATATTAACAGTTGGTCCAAGGCCACACAGCTTGTGAGGGGCAGACCTGGGATTTGAACGTATATCTGCCCCCGGAACTATTTACCCTGTATAGCCTATGGTAAGGAAGTAGGTTCATGATTATGTAAATGTTATTAAGAAACTGTCTGGGATGCCAGGATAGCTCAGTAGGCTGAGCACTTGTCTTGCAACCCTGAGATCCTGGGATCAAATCCCGGCCCCGGTCCGTGCAACCCCACATGATGAGTGCCGGGATGGTGGTGATGGTGCTCGCCTCCCATGCAGCAGGCTCCCAGTTCGGTTCCCGTCCTGTGCAGTCACACATCCCTCTGTGTGGAGTAAAACTGTCACAACTATGGAGACTGCTCTAGGCCCTCCCCCCTTCTCTCTCTCTCTTTCTCTCTCTCACCTCTTAAACAATAAAATCTTAAACAAAAAAAAAATAGTTTCTTAATTTGAAAACATGCAGTGGTTCTTAAGCAGGAACGAGAGTTAGATTCATGTGAGGAGCTTTTAAAAAGAATGCTGTGGGGAAGCTGGGATGGCTCAGTGGGTTAAGCGCTCACTTTGCAGTGCTGAGGACCGAGGATCGAATCCTGGCCCGGCCCGTGCGGACCCATATGCTGAACTGGGGAGCTTCCCCAGTTCAGTTCTCTCTGTGTCTCTGTATCTCTCTCTCTCTCTGTCAAAAACAATTTAAATAAAAAGAATGCTGCGGCCCCAGCCTTCCCCCAAGACAACAGAATTCAGTAGGCTGGAGGTGGCCTGGGGGTTCTGGAATCTGTGTCTTTTAAGTTCTTCTACAGGTGATTCTTGTGAACAGGGGCTAAATTTATGTAGGTGGAACAGCTCATTAGGACTCAATAGCTTCGGGGCCTTAGAACAGGATTATGGTGATTTGCTCAGCATTTGACTACAGAGGGTATTGTATTGAACCTGGGCCACTCAGACTCCCCCGCTTCCAGTTTGGGATGCTCTCTTCTCCCCCTGAGAGCAGAGCTAGAAAGAAACACGTGACTTGCCAAAGACCTGGGTGAGAAATGGCAAAGGCAGAACTCTTTAGGGGGCAGCATCGAGGGGTGCTCAGCCGTGGGGACTGTGAAAGCTGGCTGTCCATCCACCTGGCAGGGCGGTGAGATGAAACCCAGATGAAAGTCTTTCTCCACTGCCCTTTGCTGCCTGTCAGCTTGGCAAACAGCCAGTGATCTGGAGCTCAGATTAGAGACTCCGTGTTTCTACTTGGGGTGAAACAACGGACACAGAAGGGACTCTGCTATAAATGACGAAGAAACCAAGTTTGAAGAACTGGGAATCAGCTGGGAGGAAGGGAGAGAATATTTTCTATCCATTTCTGAAATGACTAAACTTCCGCAGTGATTTTCCGTGGACCAAGTCATCATGGGATTTGGGGTCGAATAAGTTTGAAGTCAGATAACAGTCTAGTGTTCGAAAGGGCCTCCTGCTTTTTAGTGATTTCTATCTTCCCCTCTCCCATTACACACACACACACACACACACACACACACAGTGCTTCCTATTCTCTGTGGCTCCAACCTTTCCTGGAATCACTCTGTGCTCCTGTTAACCCTGGGTTCAACTGGGATTTCCAGCCATTAGCCCTGGCCACAGCTTCATGTCGTGCAGATTTATTTGTCCCTTCCCCTGGAGTTCGGTGGGAACCTGAGTGCTGGGAACCTACCCAGGCCCTTCACTCCTGACCCTGCCTCAGGGGTTCTATGAGGGCTGGCTTCAGGCTCTTAGGACACCAGGGTGAGAGAGCTTGAAAAGAGAGTTAAAAAAAAATCATGATCCTTGAGTGTTTCTGAGATGAACTCATTGTAACGCAACAGGCAACCAACCCTGTGTCTCAGAAACCGAGGACAGACTCCTTGCCCTTAAGAGGAGGGAGGTATTTACCCTTCAGAGGAGCGAGAGAGGGAGGAATCGGTGCCGCACCAGGATTGTCCCGGGATTTCCCCAGGATTCCTGGGTGGAGGGAATCAGGGGTTGTGCCGGAGCACTGGACACAGGTTTGCTCTATCTTTCAGACTCTGTTTCCAGAACCTCACTTTTCCTCCTGAGAAGCCTCTGCGTTCCAAAGCCTCTGTGAAACCAGGCCCGTTACTTTCTCTTTAGGTCACCAGATTCCTTTTCGAGGTTGGCAGCGGGGCCACAGCCCCGGGACCTGTGAGGGCGTGTGAGCGGCAGTGGGGCTGAGATTTGCTCTGGGGGCTTTTAAGTGTGCCAGGACTGCGTGTTCCCCTAGTCTTCCCTCCCCCTCCCTTCCCAATTCTCCTGCCCCTTCCCTGCCTGCAGACTCCAGCGACCCTGAAGGTGGAAGTGAGCTCTTACCCAGGGGCAGGAAAAGCCACAAGAACACCCCGGCTGCCTACACTTTGTTCTCAGCCTCCCTCTTCATCCCTCCAGCCACTCCCAGGGTCTGAAGCACTAGCCCCATGTGAAGCACCCCTCCCGCTTGGAAGGAGGCTGGGCTGGCCAGGGGGCTATTTTGGGAGCAGCTTCTGAGATCCAATGGCCTTGTTAGGGCAACACTGACCTTTCTGTCCTGGGAGGAGGGCAGGATTGGAGAGGGGCGGGCCGGCGGGGAGATCGACAGCCCTGCACACCCACGGGGTGGAGGAGAAGGGCCAGGGCTGCAGAAATTCGGCCTGGGGGGAGGCTGCGACTGTCACCGGGGAGACTTTCCCCTCTTTGAAACAGACTGGGGACCCTTCCACCCCACCCCTTCCCCGTGCGTCTTAAAGGGATCACAGCATTTTGCCTCTGACTCCATGGAAGCCAGACGGAGGCCGCTCTGTGGAGACTTTGAATCTTTCCTTCCCGCTTCCTGCCCAGTTGGCAGCCTTGCTCTGGCTGACTGGGTGGGGGCCTCCCAGGCATGGCACTGACCAGCCGACCCAGTGCTGACTTGGCTCCTGGGCTTGGTCAGCCTCTGGTGGCATCTGGCTTTCCCCTTGCTGGGGTGCGGCCGTGGTGAGTGGGGGGCTCAGTCCTGCACCAGCTTGGAGCGCTAGCGTCGGGGCAGGCCCAGCGCCCTCTCCCCACAAAGCTGGAGGACAGCGAGGTGGTCGGGGGCTACGATGAGATGAGCGGGGGCCGCTTTGATTTTGACGATGGCGGGGCGTACTGCGGGGGCTGGGAGAGCGGGAAGGCCCACGGGCACGGGCTGTGCACGGGCCCCAAGGGCCAGGGCGAGTACTCAGGCTCCTGGAACTTTGGCTTCGAAGTGGCGGGCGTCTACACCTGGCCCAGCGGAAACACCTTCGAGGGATACTGGAGCCAGGGCAAACGGCACGGGCTGGGCATAGAGACCAAGGGGCGCTGGCTCTACAAGGGCGAGTGGACACACGGCTTCAAGGGACGCTATGGAACCCGGCAGAGCAGCAGCAGCGGCGCCAAGTATGAGGGCACTTGGAACAACGGCCTGCAGGACGGCTATGGCACCGAGACCTATGCGGATGGAGGTAAGGCCAGGCCGGGGCCTGCAGGGCTGGGGCAGGGGCCACCGGCCGGGAACACCGGTGGAGGGAGGGAGGGGCAGGGCCATATGGCACAGAATCAGAGGAGCCAGGGGTTGTTCGCTGTGTGGCTTCAGGCCAGCTGCCCTGCCTCCCTCAACGTCCATTTCCTCCTTAGTGAAGGTGGAGCCAGTAACGGGGCTATTGAGAAGATGGGCAGGCGTGCTCAGTACACGGCCTGCCTTATAAATACCCGCTCAACACACATTCAGGAAGGTGTCACTGCTCCTGTTTGCGTGCCAGGTAGAGTCAGCTGTGGGGTATACCGTTAGGGTGTGCACCGGAAGAATTGGGGGCTAGGCTCGAGTTTTGCCATGGAAACTATTTTCAAGCAATAGATCATAAAGGATCCTTCCATCCATCCGTCTGTCTGTCTGTCTGTCTGTCCATCCATCCACCACCACCCCCACCCCCGCATCCAGGCATCCCTTTGTTCAGTGCATATTTCTCTGATATCTCCTATCTGCCAGGCATTGTGAAAGGGTTAGCTATAACGAGGAACAAGACACAGACAAGTACACACAAGTATGTACTTAGTGCTATGGCAGAAAAGGGAAGAGGCCACATCTGAGCTGAGCTGGGCCTTGATGGGAAAATTGCATTTGTGAGGGTGAGAGTAACTTGCTCAGAAGCATGAGAGGACTCAGCAGGTTCAGGGAATGGAGAGAAACTTTCTGTGGCCAAAGAGCCCTGGGAAGTGGCAGAGCAGATACCCACACCTCGTCCAGGGCCTCGAACTTCAGACAGACCCTTTATCTGGGCCTCAGTTTCCTCACGCGTAAAATGGGGTGTTTTAGCCAATCAGTGCTGCTTGGAATGGAGTTAGTGGACAGGCAGCATCATCGGTCTGCTAGTTAGAGAGGCAAATCCAGGAGTCACCCCCATATCATCTCCATCAGTACCCCTGAGGCTCGGCCCAGACATCTGCTTTAACCCTGCCCAGCAATTTTTATGCATGCTACAGTTTAAGCAGTATTGCTTTAAATCAGGGGCTTGCACACTGTAGATAGCAAGCCAAACTGGCCCGCTGCCTGTTTTTGTACAGCCTGTGAGCTGAGACTGCTTTTACATTTTGAAATGTTGAGGAGGGGGGTGGGGGGGAGAAATCAAGAGAATGCTATTCACGTGAAAACTATATGCAAGTTCCCATGTAGCATCCTCATTTTTGCCTCTGGGCCCCTGCAAAGCCTAAACGATTTACTATTCAACTCTATAGCAAAAGTTCACCAGCTCCTGGTCTAAATGTTCATTCAGGTTCCTTCCAGCTCAGGATAATTCTATGAAGTCTCCCTCACGTGCCCCGTGGGGAAGAGGCGCTGACACAAACTCAAAACGATGGCCAGTTAAGAAATATGTGTTTGGCGTCAGAGGGCATTCGTGGCATGTTATAGTTGTCACTAGTCTGTCCCCTTGATGGTGGAGGGTAGGGAGTGGACAGTCTGGGAGTGCGCTGGGGTGGGGCGGGAAGGGGCAGAGTCAGCCCAGGGTGCAAGGTTTGCTCAAGCTGGGGCCTTTGGGCATGTAGAACGTGGCCTCCCTTGCAGGCCGGGCTCCTGAGTGGGCTGCCAATTGGTGGGTGTCTGGTGAGGGTCCACCCTTGAATTGTGTCTGGACGTTAGTGAGGCGGTGTCCCTGGGGTTTTGGTGGGTGCAATGGCAACGACCCAGTGCTGGCTGCAACTGGACAGCGCTGAGGACACGTTCTGGCGCCTCACTCCCCAATTCGGTGACCTTGAGCTGTTTGCTAAACCCCTGCAATTCAAGTCACCAGATGTTTGTGCCCTAAACCATGCAAAGCGCTGAGGACGAGCTGAGAGTGAGCCTCAGCTCCTCCTGCTACTTGGTGGAGATAATCCTCAAGCGCCAGCTCCCTGTGCAAAGTGGCACCTGGTGCACGTGAACCAGCTGCTCCTTCCTTCCCTCTCCCCTCTCTCCAAACCAAGGTGTGTGCTGGGGCCTGGACGTGAGCCACAGGGACACACGTTTCTGAGAAACTACGGGCTGATCTCCCAATATGTCTAAAAGGGGGAAAACCCATTCATTCACTCATTTGTGTGACCAATATTACAGAGCACTAATTATGTGTCAGGTAGCATCCCACAGCTAGTTCCGGGGACCAGGGCAGTGTCCAAGCAAAATCCTTGGGGAGTTCCCTGTCTCGAGAAGAAGACAGAAATAAACTGGAAAACAAACATATGTGTAATTTCCAGAAGTTACCAGCATTATGGGGGGAAAAAAATAGCAGGGAAGGAAGAGGGTGGTGTTTTGGATAAGGGTGGTCTGAGAAGCAGGAGGGAGAGGACTAGAGAGGGAGTGAAGTCACCCAGCCGGGGGAGTGGCGATTGCAAAGGCCCTGGGGCACCCGGGGCTTGATGACTTGAAGAGCAGCAAGAACGCTGGGTGTCAGGAGCAGTGTGACTGAGGGGAACAGGCCCGGGTCGGCATGGGCCAGATTGCAGAGTCTTGGCAGGGCCCGGGGTTTTATCCTCGGTGTTGCCCAGGTAACCGGAACACCTGCGCCTCCGGTTTCCAGAGGCCCAGACTCTTCTCCTGAATGAGACAGCCCCACCCCCAGGTGACCTGGAAACTGCTTGGAGCCTCCCTCCCAAGCCACACACGAGGTGCAGCTCTCCAAAATTAGACATGGCCACTGCTTTGGAAAATCTCTTCAATCAACCTGTCATCAGTTCCCTGAGGGTTTGTTAAGGACCTGCCCTTTGCCCCATCCTGGGTAGCCCTGGGTGGAATGTGGACAAATGGGATCCTGTGATTAGAAGCAGTTGGGAGCTGGGCAGCCCTGGGTGATTACACATCCTGCCCCGACCATATTCTTTAATCTCCTAGAGCCTTGGTTTCCTCATCTATAAAATGGACCTACCCTAATCTCTCCTGAGATTTCTCATGGGATAAACAGGTGCTCAATAAATGGTAGTTGCTATTATTACTATTAACTGTCATTCATTCATTCAAGAAATATTTGTTGAGTGGTTATTATGAAATCAGCACAACTTATACTACACTGGGTGGGGGTGGAGGGAGAGAGGATACAAATGAACAGAATGGAAAAGGTCCCGGCTTTGCAGAGAATCTAACACAAAATGGTGCTATCGTGTGTTGGGTGCTGGGCAGGGGAGTCCTGCCAGGGAGTAAGGGAGAAAGACACAGGCAGCTAACCAGACCGAGGTGTTCAGGGAGGCTTCCTGGAAGAAGTGGCAAGCCAGGCTTTGAAGTATGGAGTCAGGTGACAAGGGTGGAGGATGAGAGCTCCATGTTGGGAGAACAGAGTGTACGAAAGCAGGAGGGCTTTGGGGAAGCTGGGATGGCTCAGTGGGTTAAACGCTCACTTTGCAGCCCCAGGGACTGAGGATCAAATCCTGGCCCTGGCCTGTGCAGACCCATATGCTGAACTGGAGTACTATGCTTCCCATGTGGGAGGCTCCCAGCCCAATTCCTGCACTGTACGGCCCCCGTTCACCTGTGTGGAATGAAACCATGTCAAAAACTGATGACGTACAACTATGGAGACTGCTGTGGGCCCTCCCCCTTCTCTCTCTCTCTCTCTCTGTCTCTGTCAAAAACAATAAAA
Source organism: Craseonycteris thonglongyai (assembly GCA_004027555.1). Taxonomy (NCBI): domain Eukaryota; kingdom Metazoa; phylum Chordata; class Mammalia; order Chiroptera; family Craseonycteridae; genus Craseonycteris; species Craseonycteris thonglongyai. The sequence continues at coordinate 22,091 of PVKE010003863.1, forward strand.
TAAATCTTTAAAAAAAAAAAAAAGCAGGTCCAAAACTTGCCATCCCAGCCAGATGGAGATCAAGGTGAAATTTGCATGGTATCCACATTTTTGAGAAGTAGTGATGATCAAAGGGACAATGCGTCTCTTTTCTTCCATTTCTCACCTTGCCGGGTGGTCAAAATGTTACAGGTGCCTGCCTGCTCTAAACCAAAGATGGCAGCAGTTTTTCAAACTGGAGATGGTAACCCATTAATAGGTGGTGAAATCAATTTAGTGGGTCTTGACCTGCATTTTTAAGAAATGAAAGAACAGAATAGAGTAGAGTAGAATACAAATTATCAGAGTGTTTCATAGAGAATAAGATGTTGTTCCCTGCAGTGTTTGTTCCATTGGAGATCTATGCCCGTATGTGGTGTTTATATATAAACACCTCTGTGTGCATGTGTATGCCATAATGTCAAGTGCATTTCCTCCTGTAGGTCATGGTCCAAAAAGTTTGAAAACCATGTTCTAAAGTGACTTGACCTGGCATCTGCATTGAAGTCGCCGCCATTCCCACCTCCACAGACCCTCCCTCTCCTCCATGCTTGTCGCTTTGGCTGGAGGTTAAGCTCTCTAGTTCTCTTGTGGGAAGGGAAAGGTGCTGCAGGCAAAGAAGTCGCCCCCGAGACCCTGCTGTAGGCACCCCAACACCCCTCCCCTACCTATAGCCCTCATTCCCCTACCCCCACACCCCCAGCCATATATAGCCAAGCTAAAAATAGCTGCTGATTAAAACTCCAAACAAACACGCACAGGACCCTTAGGGGTGATAGGTTGTGTGGCTGCCTGGCTGTGCCCACCCCAGTGACCCACAGACTCCAGGACTAGAAGGGCCATTAGCGACCTGTGCTTTCTGAGGTTCTCCACCTGGGGCCCGAGCCTGGGCCTCAGGAGCACATAAATGCCCCGCGGCTGCAGCCAAGGTGTGTGCACAGGTGCACGGCCGACCTGTGTTTTCCTGGGAGGTGTTTCCTCAGAGAGCCATCAGATTCTCCAAGTAGATGGTGCTCAAACACATTCCCCAGCTCTTGATCCGGATCTGTAATCCCCTCCCCCAAGTGTGTAGTGGAAAAAGCAGGCCCAACGTCCTCAGAAAGCTAATAATAATCATCGTTAACATTTTTGGAGTGTATGCTATGTGCCAGGTGCTGTTCTGGGTACGGGGCACATGTGTTACTTACATTTTCACCACAACCTCATTGGGAAGTACTGCTGTGACCCCTATTGCACAGAAAGGAAATTGAGACACTTGTTAAGGTCACATAAGTATTCTCACTCACAGACCGCTAGCTAATAAGAGGCAGAGAGAGACTTGTACAACAATAAGTGACAATGAAATATTTCAGATTATACGTATTTTAATAAATGACAAAAACTATACAAACTAGTCGGGACTGGCTACATAATTTATGGGACCTAGTGAAAAAATAAGAATGCAGGGCCCCTTCTTCAAAGTCATTAAGAATTTCGAGATGGTGATGGCAGGGCACGAGACAAGTGCCATGCTCTTCTAAGCACAGGGCCCTGTATGACTGCCCAGGTTGAATGCCCATGAAGCTGGCCTTGGCAATAGCAATGCATAACTGCCCCTGTCAGTTACTGAGCTTGACTATGTATCGGGCTCTATGCTAAGAATCTTAATTCTCTGCATTTTCAAAAAAGATTTATCTTATTGTTTTTGACAAACAGAGAGACAGACAGACAGAGACAGAGAGAAGGGGGAGGACCCAGAGCAGTCTCCATAGTTGCACATCATTAGTTTTCTACATAGTCTACATAGTTTCATTCCGCAGGTGGGCACTGGGCTGTGCAGGGCAGGAACTGGGCCAGGGTCTTCCCACATGGGAAGATCACCAATTAATATAGATCCCACATGGAAAAACAAACTGGGGGCACACCCCAGTTTAGCATATGGGTCTGCATGGGCCAGGGTTGGGATTCAGTGCTCGGACCCCAGGGCTGCAAGACGAGCCCTCAACCTGCTGAGCCCTCAACCTGCTGAGCCCTCAACCTGCTGAGCCATCCTGGAATTCCCTGTGCTAAGAATCATACATGCGATATATTATTTAGGCTTCTTCACAACTCTCTCAGCTACTACACCAGTGGCTTTCAAATGTTTATGATTGCAACCCACTGTAAGATGTACATTTTACACTGTAATTCCATGCATACACATGCAAAAATATAAAACAAACAAATCATCACAAACCGGTATTTCCCTTCTATGCAGTGCTTGCTGGTTTCTCTTGCATTTGATCTTGTGGATAGAACTATTATTTTATCTTGGCGATATCTTGTTGAGAGAATGAAATGGTACCCTGATATATGTAAAGCACTTAGAACAGAATTTGCCATCTGGTTAATGCTTTTATTATTACTATTACATGCTGGAAAGATGGTCTTTTTACATTTAACTATGATAACTGGGTCAAAACCCCAAGATTTTTTGCTCTAAATATGTTAAGTTTTTTCTCCTGGCCAAAGCTGATGCTTTCAGCTCATTTTAGCCCAGTTGATTCTGAACATGGGAATTAAATAAATTTGCCAGGATAGAGACCTCAGCAGTAGCTGGTGGTGCATTATCTGAGCCTGTGATATGTGTTCCTTGAAGCAACTCACCCTCCATGTTAATTAATTAATTTAATTGCTCCCCAAAAGGATATATATTTTTTCTATTGACTTATTTGTCTATCTTTATGCCAATATCATGCTGCCTTGGTTGCTGGAGCTTTATAGTTAAGTTTTAGATCAGAGTAAATTCTCCAACTTTGCTCTTCTTCTTCAAGACTGTTTAGGTTATTCTAGGCAATTTCCATTTCTAGATATATTATAAAATCAGTTTGTCAATTTCTACTACAAAGCCTGCTGGGAATTTGATTAAAAATGCATTAGAAATGCATCAGTTTGGAGAGAATGGACATCTTAACAGTATTGAGCCTTCCAATCCATGGACATAGTATATATCCCTATTTACTTAGATCTTCTTTTATTGCTGAGTGAAAACTCAGCAATATTTTGCAGTTTTCAGTGTCTTGCACATCTTTTGTTGAATAAAATTTACAAGTATTTTTTTATGATATTGTAAATGGCACTTAAATTTTATTTTTCCAATTGTTCATTGCTTGGTCATAGAAACACAACTGCTTTCATGTACTGACTTTGAACCCTTTTACTCTGCTAAATTAATTGAGTTCTAGTGGGATTGTATTGTTTTTGTTTTTCAGATTTAAGAGAAGCATCTTTTTAACCTAAAATCTCTTGATGGCTACTAAAAATCAAGTGTGGGAGTTCTAAGAGAGTCTGACAGTGCTAGAGAGAGACACATGGTATGCAAGCACTTGGAGTTTAGAGTAGCCGAACCTGGGTTCAAATCCCAGCTGTGCCACTTCTTAATTCTATAGAAGTGGGCACATCATGTAATCTTTCTGAGCTTCTATTTTCTTTTTTTCCATTAAGGATGCCAAAATCTCCCTCAAAATATGTTTGAAACAGTGAAATGAGATAATACATTAAAAGCACTTAACATAATGCCTGCCACATAGGTAATGCTGAAACATATGTTTTCTTTTCTGTAGTTCCTGCACAGTTAAAAAGGAGAACTAATTCAGGCTGACCGAATCATAGCTGTCCCAGTTTAGGGAGAATATTTTAGCTCAAAAACTAGCTTTTGACTTTGGAGCAGTGAAGAAGCCAAAATTTTGATTCACTTAGTTTTGCCTTGTGTCCTGCCAGCGTAGATGGAACCCACGCCAGGCACGATTCCATTTCAAATGTAGAATCAGCATAATTTAACCTCCTCTTGAAAACCTCATGTCCCAGTTCACAGCCAGGGGTCAGAGTGACAGCCGGCTGAGACGCTGTCACACCAGCTTCTTGGCATTATCTGGGACCCTGGGGGAGCAGAGCGAAGCGGACCCTCCGCAAGACAAGGAAGTGGATGCAATTACTCTTTCCTCTCTGCAGCCTTGTTTTCTGTGATGCATGTGCCCAATTGGCCAAGTCCCCCAGATGTGTCCCTGTCCAAGTCCAGCCCTCTGAGATTCATCGAGCTTGCTAGTTTCCAGGGCCCGCTAGCTCTGTGTCCCCAGCAGCTGTTCCCTGGACTAGCCCTGGCTGCCACACCCTTGTGAGGAATGTCAAGTGTCATTTTCTGGGGGCCCTGGCTGAGGGTGGGCTGCAGGGTGAGGGGGTTGCTTCCTGTCACAGACCAGAGGGTCCTCCTTGCTCTCTCCTACCCTTCCCAAGTTAGAGCCACAGGGCAAGTGGGCGGTTAGATCTGGTCACGAGTGAAGTGTCTAGGACCCCTTCTTGCTCCTGTGTCACTGAGAGTTGACCGCTCCAGACCTAGCTGACAAAATCCATAGGGTGATCCAGGGGCAGTGGGAACCCCAGAATCCCCTGCAATCCAGGGAGCACCTTGCATCTGGAAGTGTCTGACCACATGGCTGCGGACCCCTGCACGGACAGTGTAGAGTTGGGGCCGCACCCAAGGCCTGTCGGCGTGCACAGTGGTTTGTATTCCTCTTGTTTTTAATGGAATTGGAATTCTGAGGTGCACCATCTTCACAGAGTGATCAAGTTTCATATTGTTCATGACAGGACAACCTGACACTATGGGCTCTTGATGGGATGGACAGGGATGGACACAGCATCACCTACCTAACATTCCTGCCACAAGGTGCGGACAGGCGCCAGTTCCTGCAGGGCCTTTCGGCCACCGTAAGAGTGTGGCTTCGAGTCTGCGAGAAAAGTGGGGACTATAAAAGTGCCGTGATTCGACTTGGTTTGGAGGGTTCCCTTGGCTACTGTGTTGAGAGACCATTTAGGGCATTTTGCCGACCACTGGTTTAGGGGACAGGAGGTGGTGTAGAAAGGGTCGAAGCAGGGAGACCGCTTAGTGAGTTTGATGCAGTAATCCAGGAGAGAACAGCGGACCGGACCACCATCCCGTCGCAATAGAGATGGAGAGAGCTGGTTGAACTCAGGATCGACTTTGGTGGCAGAGACAAGCCATTGTGCCGATAGATTGGGTGGGGTAACAGGAGAAGGAGGAGTCAAGGATGGTTCCAAGGCTTTGGCCACAGAAGGATGGCGCTGCCCTGAACTGAGACAGGAGGAGGGTTCAAAGAGGGGAGGTCAGGAGCTCAGTGTTGGGCATCGTGAGAGATGTCTATTAACATGGGCACAAGGGTTGTGGGGAGGCCTAGACAGACAGGGGACCTGGTCGACCACTGGGGGCCTCCTCCTGAACCCAAACCCTCTGGTCCTGTTTGCCTTCCCTACTACACACCCACTTCTCTCTGGTCTCCCAGGCCCGCAGGGTTGCTGAGCTGACAAGGGGCTTTCATCCAGGCCACAGGCCCCTGGGCTGTCAGCACCCAGCCGATGTCACCTGGTTAATCCTCTGCCTCTTGTGTGAGCTGTGGGGCTTCACCCGGGGCAGTGGCCTCTGGATGTGGGGGTGGTGGAGTCCTGCCGGCTCCCAGGACTTGTCATACGCCGCTGCAACCTGACCCTGCTCCTGGGAGCCGGTCACAGATGCTGCCAGGTCCTCTGCTTCAGGTCACCTGGCGTTGATCCTGGGAAACCCGAGACAGGGGCGCTTTGATGGGCGGCAGCATTTGGGAGCCACGAGAAGGGACAGGGTGCCACCTTGCAGGCCAGAGAGTGAGGCCTCAGGGTTGTTACGGGAGAAACAGCACATTCTAAATGCTCACCCAAAGGAACCGTTCAACACTCTCACGAGACCATGCGATCCAGTACAAATCCATTAAAAAGACAGATGCCCACCCACCTGTGCTCATATGGAAAGGAATCTAAGACATTTTAAGGAACAAAAGCCACTCAGCCAATATTTATTGAGTGCCTACTATGTGTAGGCAATGATCTCAGTGACGGGGCAGTGGTAGAGTGTGGAACAGGGAACCTTTTAGTCTGTTTATTTGTATAGGATGGTAAGTGAGTAGACAAATACCCAGAAGAACCTAAATTGTTAACAGCAAATACCCCTGGGGAGACACTACACAGTCTTTTAAACCTTTTAAAATGTTCCTCTATTATTAGAATTTTATGCAATGAGCATATATTTGTAATCTTTAAAAAACCGCCCTCCCTCCCAACACATAAATGACATTTATGTACAGACGTGACAAGAAGCCTTCAGGCTACAAAGAAGGTTTGGGGGCGCAAAGCAGAACTCTCTAGAACCTACGTAGGCTCAGCTTTCAAATAATCTCCCTGTGTGCCTCCTCATCTGGGGTGTTTAGCTCTTCAAGACAAGGCAGGTTTGGGAGAGCAAGCAAAGCAGGAGACCTGCTTTTCAGTCCCAGCGGGGCCTGGCTGTGTGGACTTGGGCAGGTCCCTCTACCTCTCTGTGCCCAAGCTTCCTCCCGTGTATAATAAGGGGGCTGAACCACACTGCTAAGGGTCCGTTGATTTTCTGTCATATGCAACACCAGCTAACTGGCTGTAGTTGCCTAATGACATTGTGAGGGGAGATGGCAACAGTCATAAGATTCAACAGCGGGATTGATTAGCAATGTCTGTTGTGAGCATAGAGTGAAGAAGAGGTGGCCCAAGTGACAGATTGCTTGTTGCCATGAACTAGATGGTCTCCAAGATCCACTCCACCTGTGACGTTCCCAGGAGTAAGATAATTTCACTTACCCTCCAGAACCCACTGTTAAATTTTCAGGAATTTCGCAAGCTAGCTGTTCAACTATTGGTAGCTTGACTGGCCATGAAGGGAATATTTCTATGATAGAGACTGACTTGTTTATTTTCCCAAAGGGCTGTTTTACCAGGGTACCACTGAACGTTGTGCTAATAGGAAATGCCTGTTTTTCCTTCTCATCCAGATTGGGGTGAGCAGCCATCCCAGTTTGCATGGGAATGGTCCTGGTTTTAGTATTGAAAGCCCCACATTGCAGAAAACCCCTCAGTCTCAGGCAAAACAAGATGCCTGGCCACCCTGCTATCCTTTCCCACGAAGGGGAGGGAGCCAACGTTTGTTGAGAGTCTGAGATCGCTGCCAGATAACCTATATACCCCTCATAGCAACTCTGCACAGTAAACTTGCTATGCTTACGTTGTTGGGCAGAGACAGAGTCAAAGAGAACTTGTCCAAGGCCATGCCCTTGTTCATTCATTTGACAGTATCTGCTGGGTGCATTCTATGTGCCGTCATCACACTGACTGATTGCTGGAGGTGTTGCAGTGAGCAAGGCAGGGCCTCTCGCAGAGGCACGAATTCTAACAGCAGAGACCAGCACTGGACAGTTCTGTAATTACAACATGAGATCAAGAACGTGAAGGGGAAGCAGACGAGTTTAGGAGCTGAAAACAGGGGAACCTAGCGTGGTTGGGTCATCAGAGAGGGCTTGCTTAACGAAGTGAGGTGGAGGCTAAGATCTAAAGGATGGATGAGTTAACTGACAGGAGAGCCACACTGTGCCAGGCTAAAGGACCATCAAGGGCAAAGCCTTGGAGGTGGGAAGGGAGTCTGTTGTGTTCAAGACAAGGCTGGGACACAGAGACTGAGAAAGAAAAGTCAGGTAGATGAGGCTGGAGGGTTGGCAGGGCCCAGGTCACGAGGGCTTCGTGGGTCACAGGGAGGACTTTGGACTTCATCCTTACGGTACATGCTGCGGACACCCTTAGTCACCCCTCAGACCAGAGTCCTCATTCTCTCAGCTGCCAGGGGTGCTGGCAACTGATGGCTCATAGCTGGGCATTGCCTTCTCTCAAAGGGAGGTGCCTCAATCCGGGGGACCCCATAGCGAATGAATGGTTGGTGCAGGAGTAAAAGACCCGGCCTTGGTGCTTTGATTTTGGACAGCTCTGAAGGGCCAACGCCACAGATCCCCCTGGGATCAGCTGGGGACTCCATTACAAGTGTTCACCCTCTTCCACTGTTGAATCCTGCTCATCCTGCAAACACTGCCTCCCCCACCCCTCACAATCTCAGCCTCAGGTGTTTCCTAGGGACCCAACGTGGCTCGCTCAAGGCCCCAGGGAGCCATTGCAGGGTGTTAAGTGGGGTAACTGGATCGTATCTGCATCTTATGAAGGAGATGACTCGTAACAGTGAAGGGTAGACTGAATTGGGCATCATGGGAGGCAAAAGAGCAGGGAACATGCTGTTACAGTCAACCAGGAAGGACAGTGCTGCCTGGACCAGAGGGATGGGTGGAGAGAAAGAGGAATTAAGGGACCTTCAGAAGCAGGTCTACCTGTTTCCATAGCCCAAGCAATTTCCATTATTATTATTTATAAATATTATACATCCGTGATTCTTCTTTCTCTTTTTTTAGAGATTTATTTTATTGTTTGAGAGAAGGTGTGCGAGAGAAAGAAAGAGATAGAAAGAGAGAAAGAAGCGGGGAGGGCCCAGAGCAATCTCATCTCCATAGTTGTACATCATTTGTGTGACATGGTTTCATTCCACACAGGTGGACATAGGGCCGCGCAGGGTGGGAACTGACCTGGGGGCCTCCCATGTGGGAGGTGAGAACCTTCACCGCCATCCCAGCGGTTACCAGCTGCACCGCAGTTCAGCACATGGGTTTGCACGGAACAGGGCCGGGATTCCATGCTCGGACCTGGCTGTTGCAAGGCAAGTGCTCAACCTGTTGAGCCATCCTGGCATCTCCAGAACGTGGCTTTGAAACTGGGCTTTGGCAGATTTGGGAAGATAAGCTGAGAGGGTAAAGTGGGGTCAAGGTCAGGAGGACACTGGCCTGTTGGGTAAGGACTTCTGCAGACAGAGGGGACCCCTGGAGAGGAGCTAGTCCTGATTCCTTTCTCACCATCGCTGTTCAATCCTTCAGGGACACTGGGCGTTTGGACCTCAGACAGTTTCCTAGAAATAGGCAGGTGTCACTGGCCGGAGGGGTGGCGTTCTCAGTGTCCATTCTCTATTTAGAGGCAGTGTCCCTGGTCTGGCCCACATGTCTCTTCTCTGTCACACAGTGGACTCTGGATCGCCCAGCCTCCCCTGGGGTTTCTGAAACAGTCACGCTTTCTCCAGAGCCAAGGTTTGGGTGAGGACTTCCGCACCTTTACCTTGTAAGGGATGTCCTCAGATTCTTAGCAGTGCAGAGGCGGAAGCACTGGTCAGGACACTTGTCTGGGTAACTGCCAACAACTGCTGTACTTGTGATTATGAGCAAGTTGTTTAATTTCTTAGTTTCAAATTTTTCCAATTATAAAATCAGAATAATACCTGTATCTATTTGAATCTTTTTTTTTTTTTTTTGGGTCTGCAGGTAGCAGAAAACCCTAACTCCAAATGATTTAAATTGGCATTTTTTTTATAGAAATATAATGTGGGCTACATATGTAATTTAACATTTTCTAGTAGCCACATTAAAAAGGTAAAATTAATTTTAATAATGCATTATATTTATTGCCTTATCCAAAATATTATAATTTTTACACGTATTCAATATATAATTATTAGTGAGGCATTTTACATACTTTTAGTACCAATTCTTTGAAATGCGGGGCTCAATAACCATGCTACCATATTTGGACACCGCCAACTTGAACAATAAGGATATTTATGATCTCACATAAACAAGATTCCAGAGGTAGGGCAGGCTCAGGATTGGTTAATTTAGAGGCTCAATAACATCAACAAGGACCCAGGTTCCTACCATCTTTTTGCTCTGCCATCCATGAAGTGTCAACTTTGTTCTGAGCTAGCTCACCTCATGGTCCCAAGATGGCTGCCACAGCTCCACGGGTCATCTTCACAAGCGACAACCCCCAGCAACAGAAGAGAGTATGTTTCTCTGTGTGTTTGTCTTTGTAAGAACTAAGAACTCTCTCTTGCCTCCCTGGCCCTCCCACCCTTCCAGCTGACTTTCCCTTGGGTCTCAATGCCAGATTTCATCACATGCTCATATCGGATCCAGTCATTGGCAAGTTAGATAGGTCTGAATGTCTGGTTTGGAGCAATCAGGATTTACCCCTGGAGGGGGGACCTTTCTCGGATTCCCATGGAGGAGGACTGGACTCTGGAACAGAACTCGGGTTCTATCAGCAAAGAAGAGAACTGTTGTCGGGTAACCCACAGTATCTGCACAATACCTGCTGCCCTGACCTCACCAGGTTGACTGATGGAGTTTCTCATAACCTGTCTTGCATTCTTATAATATATAATCTGCAACTTCCAGCTTCTGTTGGTTTCTGGAAAGTAGAATGAGAAGGTAAAGACACTTGCAGAACAATCTGAGTGTCAGAAATGTCTAGATTTTTATAATTTAGTTCCTGGTCTTTTATAGTTATTCATGGTGAATTTGAGGGCAATTTTTAGGGATTCTCATTTGTGGAAATCCAAAATCACTCAGTTTGTTTTCAGAGAAATAAAACCCTCTTTTTATTTAAAACACTCATAGCCCATGGGTTTAGATAATAACTATTGATACATCACATAATATAATAATGAGCACAACTGAAGTGAATGGGTTTAGGAACAGTCTTAAATATACACACAATTTCACATGTGGGTACAGAGTTTGTGGACCTGCTAGGGTGCAGCCTGCCAGCTGGGTACATGGGGAGGGGCAAGGACGCCAGTTCTCAGGTTTTGCAGAAGGAATGGGGAACACGTTGTTTAACTGGAAATCAGTGGAGAGCTTTTATAAGTTCTCACTCTCGATTGCATATCATAATCATCTGAAGTGCTTAAAAAATCTCCAGTATCCACATCAATTAAGTCAAACTCTGGCCTGGAGCGTAGATCTTGTATTATAGATGAGGCTTCCAGAAACAACCATCATGTGTGTTTAGGGGGTGTGGAGGTAGGTCTCACTAATGAATAGACCCCCAAATTTTCTTTCTTTGAAGTACAGAAGCCCTGAGGCCTCCTTAGTCAGGGGTGTTGCACAAGCCTCCTTCCTTCCTTTCTTCCTTCCTCCCTCCCTCCATCCCTCCCTCCCTTCCTTTTCTTTTTTTCTTTTTTTTTTAAGATTTATTTTATTGTTTGAGAGACAGAGAGAGGCAGAGAGAAAGGGGAGGGTGCAGAGCAGTCTCCACAGCCATACATCAATAGTTTCCACATATTTTCATTCCACACAGGTTGGTGAGGGCCACATAGGGAGGGAACCAAACTGGGGGCCTCCCACATGGGAAGCATGCCCCAGTTCAGCATATGGGTCCCCACGGGCTGGGCCAGGACTCGATCCTCGGATCCCGCGGCTGCAACATGAGTGCTCAACTGGCTGAGCCATCCTGGCATCCCCACGCCTGCTTTCTTACAAGCAAGTGGACTGAGGCCGAAAATCGGAGCCGGTCTCATTCTCTTCCCATCTGAGCTCTCTCTGTCCTCGCTGACTCCTTTTCATCTTTCCAGTTAATTCATTCTGGGCCAGCCTTTCTGAGCAAAGATTCTGACAGATCAAAAAAGTAGTCTTTACTGAGCACCTACTGTGTTAGCTACCTCACATATATTAATTGGTCACTTAGTCTTTGGTCAACCAAACCTTCCCACTCTACTGCCACCCAAGACCTGGCCCATTGCTTCCCTGGAGCACCGCTATGGCTGCCTAACTTTTATTTTTGTGATGGTTGATTAAATCTAGTCTATCCCTGGCACTAGGCAGAGGCCTCAAGGCAGAGACCTACCTTCATCTTTACTGCTGTAACTCTGGCACCAAGATTGCAGGATCCACAGCAAATGCGTGTTGAATTAAAAGGAATGAATGAACAATCATAGGAAGTAGGTCTGATTGCCTCCATTGTACAGAAGGGCAAACTGAGGCTCAGCGGGCTTAATAATTTGTGCCTGTTTTAGAACTATTCCGTGTCAGAGTTAAGGTGAAAGCCCAGATTATCGCATACTAAATCAGAAGGGCTACTGCAAGGAGAAGGCGAGATTCAGATTTTATTAGTTAGGAGCCTGGTTGGAGGGACAGGACTGTATTTGCCATGGTTATGCCCCTCACCAGCCTTTTACAAGTACCTTGGTAATTCCCAGAGTTTGAGCTGCTAACCATGCTTGGCAACCACAGCCCGTCACTATTGAGCACTGACCCTTTCCTGAGTCATGAGGGAAAAGAGAAGATGCGACTTCTGCCCCTGGAAGAATGTATGTAGGGCATCAATCAGAAGATACAGATTCAACAGATGTTTACTGAGGGCACCCCCCAGGCCTGGAAACTGTGCTGGATGCTGAGATCACAGCAGGAAAAACTAGATATGGCTCCCTGCCTCTTAGAAGCCCAAGTCTGGTAGGAAAGACTTACAGTGAACAAATGATCATAATCATGATCTAACTGCAACTGGGAAAAGAGTCAAGGAGTACGAGGTGACATGACATCATGTGACAGTGCTGAGGACGTAGAATACAAGAAATCTTCCTGGGTGAAGTCACATTTAAGCCAAAACTTGAACTATCATTAGAAGTTGTCCAGGGGAGGAGGGAGGAGAAGAGCATGAGAAGGAGAGGAAGGAAAGCATGTGCAAAGGCCCTGTGGTGGGAAGGCGAGTGTGACTGGATAGCTGTTCAAGGTGCGTCAGGAGACATAGCCCTTGAAGGCTGTTGAGAATCTTGCTCCTTACCCGGAGGGCAGTGGAAACCCTGCAATGTTTACAAGGCCAAGTGATGGGGCCAGCCCAAAGGGTGTCAGGAGGCACTTCTGTCCACAGAGGGCCTCTCCTTCTCTCCCTCTTCAAATGCCTTCTTCCTGTCCCCAGGGAGCACTATTCTGTCTTAGAGAGTCAGGCTGGGGATGGCCTCAGCACTTGGCTTTTCCCCTTTCCCAGGGCCCTGCCACTCCCAGCCTCCCCTGGGTGTCTGTGCCTCTTTCCACTTGCTTACAGGTTTCCTAATATAGCCTGGCCATTTCCTTCCCAAATGGTGGCCAAGAGCTGTTCTCCTGTTGCGATCTCAGTTTTTCTTGGGCTTAAAGGGACCATGTCAGCCCATCTCGCGCCAAATTTAAGCTAAAGGGTTGATTTAATTTCACAAACTTGTCCAACGCAGAGACTAGATATCTTCTCTCTTTCCCCCAGTTTACCATCTTCTCTGCTCTATTCTTGTTCAGTTTCCCTTTTCCTATTGTTTTTTTCTTCTTCTTCTTTCTTCTGAGATAAGTAGAAGGAGCAAAGTTAGACATGGCTGTGAGTTTTGGCTTTGATGTACCGTATGTATTAGATGTGTCATCTTGGGTGAGTCTTATAAGAACCATTAAGTACCTGTCTGACCATTTTTCGCAGAGCTGTTGTCAGATGGATAGCAGAAAGGATGCAGGCCATTCATTCATTCAACAGATATTTATTGAGTACACATTTGGTACTGTCTTAGATACTGAGGATACAGCTGTGTACAAAAAAAGAAAAAAACAAAATATGTTATATTAGATATGCTACGAGGAAAAATAATGCAAAGAAGGAGACACAAAAACTCAGGTGGGGGATATACATTTAATTAGGATGCTCAGGAAGGCTTCACTGAGATGACATTTGAGTAAAGCAGGGGTGTCCAACCTTGCGGCTTCCCGGGGCCACGGTGGAAGAAGAATTGTCTTGGGCCACATGTAAAATACACTAACACTAACGATAGCTGATGAGCTAAAAAAAAAAAATTGCAAAAAGAGTTTATCATGTTTTACGAAAGTTTACGAATTTGTGTTGGGCTGCGTTCAAAGCTGTCCAGGGCCTCATGTGGCCCGCAGGTCGCAGGTTGAACAAAGTTGGGTAAAGGTTTGAAGATGAGGGAGAGGGAGTGAGCCACGCAGCTATCAGGAGGAAGAGTATTCCAGGCAGAGAGAACAACCAATGCAAAGGCCCTGAGGCAGGGCTGTGAGTAGTGTGAGGGAGGATCAGGGAGGAGGCCTCTGTGACTTGAGTGGAGTGAGGGACAGGAAGGGATGGAAGAAGTGAGGATAAAGGTGTGATGGGGGTGAGCGCAGGGCCTTGGGAGTCACTAAGGACCTCCGTTTGGGAGAAGGGACACAGTCATGTCATGCTCTGTCTTACTGCATTTGAACAGAATTCCTCTGATTGGTGTGTGAGGGATAGATGGAACAGGTCAAGGGCGGAAGCGGGAGACCAGCGTAGCAGCCGTTATGAAAACCAGGTGAGAGATCATGGTGGCTCAGACCACCATGTGGTCCTCAGCACAGGGAGGGCGGTGAGAAGAGGCCAGATTCTAGATTCACTTGGAAAGAAGAGCTTAGAGGATTTCCTGATGGATATCTGCAGGAACCTGTGCTAGGTGGGTTTGTTTTTTCCCCCTTAAAAATTTATTTACTTGATTTATTTATTTACTTATCAAATCAACTTTATTGCATTGTCATTTCCATGCACTACAAGGCATGTTCAGTGCATGGTCTTGACAAGTGTACACCTGTGTAACCACCAGTACAGTCAAGATGGACAACACTGGCACCAACTCAGGAAGTTCCCTGTGGCCCTGGGCAGTGTCTCCCTCCCGTCCCCTGCCCCTGGTAACCACAGATCTGCTTTCTGTCCCAATAGGTTAGTCCTTTCTAGACTTTCATGCCATTGGAATCCTAAGGTTTGTACTCTTTTTTCTCTGGTCTCCTTCGCTGAGCATCTTTAGAGAGCCATCCGTGTTGTGTGCATGAGCAGTCTCCTACGTTTTTTTGATGACAGGTATTTCGTAGAGCAGTTGACCACAATTTATTTACCAGTTGATGGGCATTTGGGTTGTCTCTATTTTCTTTTTCTTTTTTCTTTCTTTTTTCTTGCTTCTGTTGTCTCTTTTTCTAAGCTTCCTGAAAACCCTGGAAAGCAGATAGTATTTTTCTGATGAGGATTAAATATATATATATATATTAAGATTTATTTTATTGAGACAGAGACAGAGAGAAGGGGGAGGCCCATAGCAGTCTCCATAGTTGTACATCATCAGTTTTTGACTTAGATTCATTCCACACAGGTGGGTGGGGCCCCACAGGGCAGGAACCAGGCTGGGGCCTCCCGTATGGGAGGCACGCCATCGAGAGCTGGGGGACGAACCGGGGCCTCCCACATGGGAAGCACACCCCAGTTCAGCATATGGGTCTGCACAATATTACACACATATTGTTTCTTTTAGAGTTCTTTTTCAGAGATATGAACTTATTTAAACCTCAGGCAACCCTATAAGGTTAAGAGGCATTTATCATCTCTGACAGGTGAGGAAGCTGACGTACAGAGAGGTTAAGTCACATACCCAAAGCTACACAGCTAGTGAAGGCAGAGGCAGGATTTGGACCCAGCAGACTTGTTCTGGGGTCTATGCTCCTAACCACTACTCTGCTGCCTCTTAGTCACAAGATGTTCCACTTACAGAGTCCTGTTCCCAGGAGCTCCAGTGCTTACTCATGGACATGCAAGGCCTTTGGGGCTGACATCTCCTGCATACATATAGTCTTACCTGGTTTCAGTTTCACTAATGCCCACAATCTCACACACTCATTCATTCTGGGATGCCTCATATTACTTTGTGCTTTAACACTCAGATGGCCTTGCACACTCAGAACCTCTCAAATACCCACAGTGTCACCACCAGTGGGCAATCACCCCACCATGTACACATTGTCGCACACTCATGAGCTCATAGTCAAAGACACTGACATGTATGCCCATAAAAGTCTTCTGTACACATGGCCTTGCACAAATATACACTCTTTCATGCCTTTCAACCCAGTCCCACACTTTCCAACATTCCCACTACTGTGCAAAATCACTGTTTTATTCATTCATGAGCTTGGACATCCACATCACCTTGTACACTATAACCATGCGTGCACATCTAACCTCACATATAGACAGAGCCTTGCCTGCTATACCAGTTTGCACTTATCCTCTAACAGTCTTGTACCCTCACTCAACTTTGCCTTTCCTTGCACACTCAAGACATCAAATGTACTTATAAGTTTATATTGCATCCATTATACATGTTCACATATCTTGGTCACCCTCTGTGTGCACACTGCTTTGCACCCTCATAGTCCTACATGCTCCCATTACCTTGCACACCCCTACAAATGCAAATATTCATGTTATTGCACAAACTCACTGTCTTGCCCACTCATACTCTTGCACATTCACTTTCTCTTGGGTGAGTCAAAATCCCTGCACACTCATTTAAATTCACATTCACAGAGCCTAACCTGCTCATATGACTTCACACTTAAAATTGACTCACTCAACCTCACCCTATTTTGCACATTGAAGACCTCGGTGTGTTCCCGCCAACAGAAACATTCACACTATCACGCAACCCCCTTCTAACCTGTCCACTCGTGTCCCTGTACATTCATGGAACCTCACGCATTCTCAGGGCCTCACCTGTTCACACAACTTCACACACTGACACACTGACTCACACCTCCTCACTCTACCTAGCACACTTGTGACCTGCCATGTTTCCCCCAATGGAAATAGTCACACCGTTGTACAAACTCCTTCTGGCGTGCGCACTTATGTTCTTGCACACCCAGGTGACTTCACACCCTCAGGGCCTCGCCTGCTTTCATAACTCTGAACTCCTGGTCTGTCTGATGGCCTCGCCCACTCCTGCCCTGTGCACACGCCGGGGTCCCGTCGTGCCGCCCCACTGACACGTCCTCTCCTCACCCGCAGGGACTTACCAGGGCCAGTTCACCAACGGCATGCGCCACGGCTACGGCGTGCGCCAGAGTGTGCCCTACGGGATGGCCGTGGTGGTGCGCTCGCCGCTGCGCACGTCGCTCTCGTCCCTGCGCAGCGAGCACAGCAACGGCACGGTGGCCCCGGACGCGCCCGCCTCGCCGGCCGCGGACGGCCCCGCGCTGCCCTCGCCCGCCATCCCGCGCGGCGGCTTCGCGCTCAGCCTGCTGGCCAACGCCGACGCGGCCGCGCGCGCGCCCAAGGGCGGCGGCCTGTTCCAGCGGGGCGCGCTGCTGGGCAAGCTGCGGCGCGCCGAGTCGCGCGCGTCCCTGGGCAGCCAGCGCAGCCGCGTCAGCTTCCTCAAGAGCGACCTCAGCTCGGGCGCCAGCGACGCCGCCTCCACCGCCAGCCTGGGCGAGGGCGCCGAGGGCGCCGACGAGGCCGCGCCCTTCGAAGCCGACATCGACGCCACCACCACCGAGACCTACATGGGCGAGTGGAAGAACGACAAGCGCTCCGGCTTCGGCGTCAGCGAGCGCTCCAGCGGCCTCCGCTACGAGGGCGAGTGGCTGGACAACCTGCGCCACGGCTACGGCTGCACCACGCTGCCCGACGGCCACCGCGAGGAGGGCAAGTACCGCCACAACGTGCTGGTCAAAGGCACCAAGCGACGCGTGCTGCCGCTCAAGAGCAGCAAGGTCCGCCAGAAGGTGGAGCACAGCATGGAGGGCGCCCAGCGTGCAGCCGCCATAGCGCGCCAGAAGGCCGAGATCGCCGCCTCCAGGTAGGACCCTCCAGTGGGCACGGATGGGATGGACTCCCTACGGGGGAGGGCCCTAGGGCCGGGCCACCCAGCAGGCCTTGTCGCCAAGCCTGTTAGTGCTTCTTTTACTGTTAGGGGTTCCTCCACGACTTTTAGAGGCGCTTAAGGTCTGGTGTCACTTTTTCATCCATCCATCCATCCACCCACCCACCCACCCACCCATCCATCCATCCATCCATCCATCCATCCATCCATCCATCATCCACTCCCATCCACCCATTCACCAGCCCCTCCATAATCATTCCATCACCCAACCTTTCTAATATCCACCTGAATAACCATCTCTCCACCAAACAATCCACCCTTTCCACCCACCCACTTCACTTTTTGTTTATCCATTAAACCACCTAGACACCCATCCAACCACCCAGTCATTCATCCCTTCACCCAAACCCTCCATTCACCTAACTTTTCTACTGCACACCTGAACAACCCCTCCGTTCACTCCACCCCTCTATCCATCCAGACACCTCTAGTCACTTAGCCTGTCTAACGTCCATCTGAAAAACCTCCCATCCACTCACGCATCTCCTCATCCATTCCCATCCACTCATCCAATTTTCCATCCCTTTACCCACCAAACCATCCAATCATCCATCCACCCACCCACCCACCCACCCACCCACCCAGACACCCATCCAAAAATCCAGATACCCTTCAACCACCCAGCCATCCCATTATCCACCAACCACTCACATTTATTCAACTGCTTTCATCAACCAAGCTACCCAACTGAACATCCACCCATGCTTCCATCCACTGAAACAGTATCCACTCCCACTCACCTACCCAATCACCCAACCACTCATCCATCATCCATCCTCCCACCTCCATCACCAAAGCATACCTCCATCCAACAATCCATCCACACTTCCATTTACTCAACCACTCCTGTCTACCCATCCACCCTCCCATTCATCCACCTTCCCATTCATTCAGCGCCCACTCTTTTGTTCATATTCAAACCCCTTTATGTCTTCTCATGGTAGTTCAGAAGAAGTTCTAATGTTGTCTTCAAACATTTATAGCACCTACTGTGTGCATGGTACTATTTTAAGTGGTTTACAAATACTGATTCATTCGATTTTCTTAAGGACCTTATACGATTGATACTATTTTTATTTCCATTTTCCAAATGAGCCAATGAAGCTCTGAGAGATGAAGTGACTTGTCCCACATCGCCCAGATTATGAAGTGGTCCTTTGTAATCTGGTTCCTACGTTCCTGTCCAGCCTCATTAAAAAAAATTTTTTTTTTAAGCACGTTTGCCCTGGACCTGGATTATTTTTCTCTGTGCTAGTCATACAGGCCTTTTATCGTCCTTCTTTAGGTCTCCTGCCGGAGCACTTTTATTCCTCTGGGCTCTGCCAGGACTGCTCTTCCTTCCACTTGCTGCCTCAATTCCTGCTCCTTCAGAGCTCAGGCCAAGCGTGATCCCCTTAGAGCTGGCGAGGCCCAGCCCCCGTTCACGGCCGACTCTCAGCCACCTGGATGCCTTCTTAGAATACCTCACAGCAACTCTGTGCTGCTCATGTGATTGGCTTTTAACCTACCCTGTTTCCCCGAAAATAAGACAGTGTCTTATATTAATTTTTGCTTCCAAAGATGCACTAGATCTTATTTTTGGGGGGATGCCTTATACGTATTTCAGCGAGAGGCAAAACTGTAAGTAGGTCTTATTTTTGGGGGATGTCTTACTTTCGGGGAAACACGGTACCAGTCGTAGAGGGCTTCCTCTGAGCCAGTCACCATTCTGAGGTCTTTATGCATCTTAACTCATTTCATCTGTACAAGTTTTTGACAAGGCAGGTACTGTTATTTTTCCCTTTTTGCAAATGTGGAGTGAGCTGCAGGGGCAGAGGGTAATGGGAAAGGCATGCGCCTGGCCCGGGGCCCACAGCGATTCTGCTGGTGGCTCTCAGTGGCCTGGCTGGGAGGCTTGTGGCACTGTGGTCTTCAGAGTTAAGCAAACCTAGGGCCAGACCTTGGCTCCATACCTTGTAGCTCAGTTTGCCAGTCTGAACTTGTTTCCCCATTTGTGGCACCACCGTTTCTTAGTTGTATTTTCTTGGCCAAATCAGTTTTCTTCTTCAACCTCAATTGTTCCATCTATTAAAATGGGGTTGGTCTGAAGGTTAAGAAAGGTACTAGGGGTTCAGTTGAGATGGAGGTGAGTGTGCGGGAGGTTTCTGGAGAACGCTTCCAGAATCAACACTTGTGGGGGAGGGAAGGAAGCAGGATTGAGCAGAGGGAGACGCGAGGCTGACCATAAGGGGCACGCTGAAGTGGAGATAATCTTTGGTGTTGCCCCAAGTTGAATTGAGGGAGCTAGATCTTTACTCTGAGCTGAATGTTGGCTGCCCTTCAGACAGGGGCGTGGCCAGGGCCTGGATGGTTCTCCTTAGCCAAGGTCAATCCCTAGACAGGGCTGACAGCCAGCAACACCCTGAGCAGCTGAATGGAGGGCAGTGGGGGAGAAAGGAGTCCTTCAGTCCCGAAGAGGAAACTGGGTAGCACCTCACAGAATCCACTACAGTGCTGGACACCCAGCAAGGGCTCAGTAACCATCGCTAGTCATTGTCATCATTCAACGAACTCATTTTATAGATGTGGAAACTGAGGCCCAGAGAAAAAAATGTAATCTGCCCAAGACCACTGGGCAAGCAAGTAGAAGAACCAGGGCTTCAGCCCCTAGCTTTCTGATTTCAAAGCTTTAACCAGCACATCTTGCTGCCTCCAAACTTTATAAACTTTAAATTGCTGTGAATGTGCCCGCAGTTAGTACTAAGATGGATGAAGGTCTGGGTAATTTTCTTATGACTTTTTGGTTAGGGCCAGAGCCAGGGTTGTGACCAAGCTATCATATAATTTATTGTCCTAAACTGGGCACTTTTATGAGTTACAGGGGGAACGTTTTAGAAAATAAAACTTACATGTTGGAATCATCTTAGATATATAGAAAAGTTGGAGAGAGAGTTCCCAAATACTTTCTTCCCAGTTTCCCCTAATGTTAACTTCTTACCTGACCATAATGCATGTGTCCAAGCTAACATTCATGCATTCCTATTATAATAACTGCATTCCAGAGTTTGTTTGAATTGTACTAGTCTTCCATCAGTGTTCCTTTCCTGTTGCAGGATTCCATACTGCATTTAGCTGTCAGGTCTTCTTAGTGTCCTCTGGCCTGTGACAGTTTCGTAGTCTTCCTTTGTTTTTTTTATGACCTTGCCAGTTTTCAGGAATACTGGTTAGGTATTTTGTAGAATGTTGCTCAATTTGGGTTTGTCTGCGGTTTATCTCATAATTAGACCGAGGTTATAGGTGTTGGGGCAGAAGACCACAGAGACTCATGCCTTTCTTGTCACGTCCTATTAGGGGCACATGATCTTAACGTGACTTACCGCAGATGATGATAAGCTTGATCATTTGGTTAAGGTGATGTCTGCCAGGTTTCTCAGCTCTAAAGTTACCACTTTCGCCTTCTTGGACTCTATTGGGAATCCAGACTTTAAGTTCAGTCCCTACTCGAGAGGGAGAAGGTTCTGGAAATCAAGCTCCGGAGGGAGGGGTATCAATAGTTATCATTTCGAATTCTTCTGTAAGGAAGATGTGTCCCTTCTTTCAAAGGGACCATTTGAAATTACTATGCCAAGTGTATATAGTTAGGACAGGCGTAAGCCAGGACTGTGCTGGGCCACCCTGGCACACAGCAGAGCTTGGAGTCAGTAAGAGCTTAAGAGCTTGGGCCCTTTGATTCTTCTAATGAATTACTGTGTGTCCATGCCTAAGTTGTTTCACCCCTCTGAACCCTGGATCCTCTTTCTTCTTCAGATTATTTTGAAGAGTAGATGAGCTATTGCCTGGCACAGAGCAGCCAACAGTAAAAGCAGTCATTGTCATCCTCTAATGTGTGTGATTTTAAGGATGAGGAAATGGAAGCTTGAAGACAAGGAGGGATTCCCCCAGGCTCTCCGCTGCTGAGGGTAGAATCTTGCCCCTCTCTGCCCCTTTGCTTTCCTTGCCCTCCTTGTCCTTCCCTCCAAGGCCTGTGCCCTTGAATGTGACGGTGTTGAGCTCCCTCTGAGAAGGCTGCCTGGCCCAAGCCAGGAACTGAGTCTTTGGACTGAGAAGGTGGTGTCCAGCTTCCTCCACACAAGGGACGGACACTTGGGTTCCTCGTGTGTCTAAGGAATGCTTCCCGTGTGCACAAAGGGCTGGCGCCATGCAAGGAGTGGCTGCCTGGCTCAGTTTTAAGCTCAGCCTGAATTTCCAATTAAGGGAATCTTTGGCTGAGGAGGAAAAACAGGGTTGTCTCCCTCCCGGGGGCTTTGGTGAGTAATCAGCTGTAGCGGACAGGAAGCTCCCCCAGCAGCTGCCAGCCTCCTGGACCCAGGCAGGCAGGGGGTTCTCTCCATGGGGCCTCAGGCTCCTTGCCCCTGGCTTACCTGGACCATGTCAGCTCAGAGTGTAGGATCAGGACATCTTTCCCAGAGGGAAGGGAGAAAGCTGAGATGTCACATCCCCCTAAAATGGGCTATGAATTGAAAAAGATTCTAGCTGCTAGCCATAGGTGGCTATTAAGCTCTTGAAATGTGGCCAGTCTGAATTGAGACATGCTATCAGAATGAAACACACACTGGCTTTTGAAGACTTAGCAAGAATGTAACCTATGGACAATTTTTGATATTGATTACATATTGAAATTATTTTATATTTTAGATACATTGGGTTAGATGATGATAATCAATTGCACCTGTTTCTTTTTACTTTTTGAACATGGCTACTAGAAAAATTTTTTTTTTAAAGATTTATTCTTATTGTTTTTGACAGAGACGAAGAGACAGAGAGAAGGGGGAGGGCCCAGAGCAGTCTCCATAGTTGTGCATCATTCGTTTTTTGATATAGTTTCACTCCACAAGTGGGTGTGGGGCTGGGCAGGGCAGGAATTGGCTGGGGGCCTCCCACATGGGAGGCACGCCCCTGCTAGAGACCTCTTACATGGGAGGCACACCCCAGCTTAGCATATGGGTCCACACGGGCTGGGGCCAGGATTTGATCCTCGGACCCCGGGGCTGCAAAGAAAGCACTGAACCCTCTGAGCCATCCCAGCATCCCCAGAAATTTTTAAATTACATGTATGGCTCACATGTTTTTATTGGACAGTGTTGTTCTCGACCCATTCAGGGCCCTAAGAAATAGTTCAACTTCTTCACTGGCCAGATGGGGAAACCAAGGTCCAGAAAAAGACAAAGAGATATCCGTAGTCACTAAGTGGTTGGTGGAGAACTAGCCTCATGTCTTAAGATTTTGTTGATAAGAACTCGCTTTGGAATGCCTTCTAAGGTCATGGATCCTGAGCTGTGCAGGGAAGCTGGGATGTTTGGGGAGGTGTCTACACTTTTGTCATTGTCATGCCAACACCCTGATGAATGGCTACCATCTGGAAGGAGCACAATGAATGGTTAAGAGCCGGGCTCTGGCTCTGCCTCTCGCTTACCATGTCTTGTCCTCTCTCATCTCTGAAAAGAGAAGAATGATATCTACCACCAAGTGCTTGCACGACAGTTAAATCAGAGACTATATATGAAGCCCTCAACTCAGGGCTGGAAGCAGGAAGTGCTCAATACATGTGAGCTGCTGTTGTCATTGTCTAGTGTTCTTGTGTCTGCACAGCAGAGGCAGAGCCTGAAGATAGGTGCCCCGGAACTGGGCACCTCCCACCAGTATCTTCTGCTCCTCCACCTGCCCACCCCATCCCCTCTTTAGACTGGCCCTGGAACTTCCCCAGTTGAGTGTGGAATGAGAGCTGGCTTTGTGAGTTACTGGAGGTGAATTCTCAGATGTGCTGGAGCTGGTGTGGTACAGTAGTTAAGCGCTTTGGCTGTGACATTGGACAGACCCCAGTTCAAACCCGAGTTCAGCTTCTTATAAGCTGTGTGACCTTAGGCAAGTTGCCTCACCTCTCTGGGCCTCACTTTCCTCTTTATTCCCCAAATGGGAATTATATTGATTCTTTCTTCAAAATATTGTTACAGAGAGTAAAAGAAATAGCCCATGTAAAGGGTCTGTGCTTTGGAGGTGTTCAGGGAGGTATAAGCTGTTATAGACCCCAGAGCTTAGAGACCTGGTTCTAGAATGCTCTTAACCATGATGTGAGCTTTGGCCAATTTTTTTTCTGCCACAAGCTTTGAGTAGCACTTACTCTGTGCCAGGCTTGTGCTGGGACACTGGGCACCCAGGGGATGAGTGTGTTCAGCATCCTTGGGGACTCCCAGGACAGACAGGGAGGGACAGTATCCATGGTAGGTGGGAGAGAGACATGAGCAGAGGAGCTAAATGTCCCAGGGTTGGTCTGGCAAAGCTCCCTGCAGGTGGCCCGTGACCCTGGTGGGAAGTCTGCCAATTGGTGAAGAGGTAGAAAAAGGTTGTCCCAGGTAGAGGCATGGAGGTAAGGAGCGTGTGGGGTGTATTTTGGGAGTTGTGCGTCATTGAGAAGGCTGGAGTGGTGAGGAAAGAGATTAGAGATGAAGCCGGGAAGGCTGCCTAGGGCCAGGTTAGGACTGCCGTGAGTGCCAGCTTAAGGAGCTTCAAATTTACTATGCGGCGGGCACTGATCTCAGTGCTCAGCTGAATTCACTCATCTAGTTGTAACGGAAACACATTGAGATTTTTAAAACATGCCCCAGGTCACATAGCTAGGAATCGCTAGAACTGAGATTCTGGCCCCCGAGTGAATGTTCTTAGCCACTACACTATTCTGACACTCAGATTCAATAAGCTTCTCTCTTTCTCTTTGTTTTCTTTTTTTCAGAACAACGTACTTGTTAAACTTTAAGGAAATTCAGAATAATGAAAGATAAAAAGTGATAAAACCCCTCTCTTATTTCCATTTGAGTTGTACCTTGAGGTAACTAACCATTGTGAACAGTGCACCTGCAGCATTCATTCTTCCATTACCTATTCTGTTTCTTTTTCTCTCACAACTGGATTGCCTACATAGTGCTCTTCAGCTTGCATTTATGACTTGCTGTGTTTTGAGATCTTTCCTCTTACACACATAGATCTGCCTTATTCTTTTTTAACGGTTACATAATATTCCATAGTTTGGATGCACTTTGATTTATTTAACCAGATCTCTCTTTCTGGGGATTGAAACCATTTCATGTTTTCATGATTACAAACAAGGCTTCAGTGTAAACCTTGCCCATATTCTTGCTCATGGAGCTGGTTAAAAGAATGGCCCAGCCAGGCACCTCATCTTATCAGACACCTTCAAAATTCATTGAAATGCATTAGAAATATAATGCCAATTAACCCCATCTTTGCAAGGGACTGATTCCTGACAATCACTGTCAAAATGTAGATCTGATGGTCTGTCCAGAAAGTATCCAGCCATGCAATATGAAAGATAGAGGCATTTATGGTTGGATTTTTTCTGGACAGCCCTTGTCTGTTCAATAGGTATTTAAGAATAATTCTTACAAAGGGTGCAAATTATTAGTCTGCTGGGGGAGGGGGGGAAAGCATGTTTCTACCTGTCCCTTCTTGCACAGATTTATACTTATGGGTTAAATTTCTAGAAGTACAATTGCTGACTCAAAAAAAAAAGTACATTTTAATTAGTATCAGAAGCCCAGTCAACCTACAAAGGATGGCACCTAATTTATCCACTACACCCCCCCCCACACACACACACACTGCAATAGTGGACAAGAGGGAAGTTTTTATCACACCCTCGCCAGCACCGTGTATGGCATCTTTGACAGATTGCTTGAGGACAATCAGGCGTCCCGTGAACTCACTGGTGCCTGCCAGCCGCCCATGCCCATAGAGGCAAATGTTTGCCCGGGTTCTCTGTGTCTGTGCCTCTCCGCCTGTGGTCCCTGGATATGGGGTCCCGTTGAGGGGGATTAGACTCCCTGGGGATGGCTGTGAAATGTTGGAAAGGCCCCCGACCCCAGACTCCTGCCCTTTGTCTCATCCCTCCTTCAAGAATTGCCAGATGGACAAAATCCCTTTGCTTGCAGAGACTGAAGACCAGGGTGAACGGAATGTCCTAGTTGTCAGAGCGGGACTCTTGTGACATACACGAGGCAGCTGTGACTCCACGCAGAGCTGAGTGGTCTGGGGACAGAGAGAAGAGCTTGCCTGGGTCCCTGGCAGTAGGTACATGTTCAAGTACAGTGACAGTGTGTTTGAGGGAGCCAAGCCTCCCAGGCTCAGAGAATGGAGAACCAGAGAAAAGGCCCCAGGAAGAGCCGGACTGAGCTGGGAGGTACCTTCAGGAGGATGCAGTCCAATGTGCTCATTTCACAGATGGAGAAAGTGAGGCCTAGGAGGGAATAGCAGCTCAGCGTCACAGCGGAGAGAGGAACGTGGCCGGAGGGCTCTTGTGAAACCTCCACTGGCTTCTGGGTCCCATTTAATAAATCACCTCAGAAGGAGACAGGGCTGTGGGAGCCCTAATACAATGTGCCTACAGCCCAGCTCCAGAGCCTCTCCAGCTTGATTTGTTTTGGCATAAATAGCACAGTCAGTGGACAGACAGCCTTTGGGAGAAAAATGCAGGGGTTTCCTCATGTCCCAGTGAAGGTCCGACCTCGGGAAGCCACCCTGAGCAATGCCAGGGACTCGGGTCAATGCCGCTAAGGCCCAGACACAGAGGTGCTGGAATACCAGCAATCCTGAGAACGATGGTGGCTGCTGTCAGGTAAGGGTTTGAGGGCTCAGGCTCAGCATCAGGATGCCTGGGTTCTTGTCCTGGGCACTTGCTGGCTGCAGGAGCAAGAGACTGCCCCCCTGACCTTTCTGTATTTCTGTTTCTTCATCTCTAAGATGCAGGTGACGAGAGAGCTTGCCTCGTGGATCACATGTGAGGCTCAAGGGCTTTGGACAGGGTCCGGCCCCGCCAGTGCCCCCTTCTCACAACCGAGTGCCAGGCTCTGTGCTAATTCCCTTTGTTGCATCATCTCATTTAATCCTCATGAGGGAGGCACCACTTATTATATTAGCCCATTTCACAGAGGAGAGGCACTAGCCCAGAGTCCCAACGTAACGGACACAACCAGGCTTTAAATTCTCTGACCCGGGTCCCCCCACCTCGCCCTTAACCACGGTCACAAAGTCTTGGAGCGCTGACGTTTCAGGTTGTCCTGCCTCAGCCTTGGTGCCTGGCCACACTCTGGAGCGGCAGGGCCATCCAGAGCATAGGCTGCAGAGACTGAGAAATTCAGCTACAGATCCTGCTCTGGTCCTTGCTGGTCATGTGTTCTTGGTCCTCTCTGAGCCTCCCTGTCCTCGTCTGTAGAATGGGGACAGGAACAGCGTGGCCTCCCAGGTTGTGGTGAGGGCTCAGTGCGCAGTCTTGGCGCTCCGCGGGTGCTCGGGAAGGAGAGGCCGTGGCCCGTTCTATCATCACTCGTCTCATCCCCCGACTTGGGCACGTGGAGCGTGGAGAGGCCAGGGGCTCCTCCTCCAAGCTCTATCCTTCCCCCTGTGCAGACGCTTTCTCTCCCCTGGCTCCAACGTCCAGTCCGACTTCCACTTGACTTCCCAAGTCCATACCAGCGAGGCCCTGCCATTGGGAGCAGAGTTAAAAATAAAGCCCAACCTTCAAATCCTTCAAGTAAACACCCAGCTCCCTAAAAATAGCACCTTTGCCACAGGCGTCTGGAGCCAGGCCGGGCTGGAGGGGTGGAAGGTGGAAGATGGCTGCTGCCATCAGGCAGGTCGCGGCCAAGCCTCCGCGCACCCACTTTGCCGTGTGCCTCTGGCCCCTTGTTTGTCCCCAGCCTCTTCTCTCTGACTGCTGCCACCAGCCCCTCTCACCCACCGCCTC
This sequence comes from Craseonycteris thonglongyai, assembly GCA_004027555.1. Taxonomy (NCBI): domain Eukaryota; kingdom Metazoa; phylum Chordata; class Mammalia; order Chiroptera; family Craseonycteridae; genus Craseonycteris; species Craseonycteris thonglongyai. Next base: position 49,381 of record PVKE010003863.1, read on the forward strand.
AGCTCTTCCCTCCTCTTTCTGCCCTGTACCCTTCTTCACACACCAGCGGGGGTGAACTTTTTTTTTTTTAATTTCACTTTTTTTTTTTTTAATATATTGTATTTATTTATTTATTTTGACAGAGGAGAGAGAGAGAGAGAGATACAGAGACAGAGAGAGAACTGAACTAGGGGAGCTCCCAGTTCAGCATATGGTTCCGCACGGGCCGGGGCCAGGATTCGACCCTCGGTCCCCGGCGCTGCAAAGTGAGCACCTAACCCACTGAGCCATCCCGGCTTCCCCGGGGGGTGAACTTTTAACAATGTTCGCGCCTGACCGTGCCACGCCGGTAAACAGAACTTTCACGGAGAGCTTTAGTTTGTATTGCCTTCAAAGTAGAGCCTGAGGAAAGGATTTGGGTGCAGGCAGTTGATTTGGGAGGCGATGCTAGGAAAGAGGAGGTGAGAGGAAGTCAGTGGGTAGAGTGAGACAGGGAAGAAGGAAAAGACAGTATAGGGTGGGGGTGGCGAACCTATGGCACTCGTGCCCAAAGTGGCACGTGGAGCAATTATTTCGGCATGCAGAGCTGTGAATACCATTTTAAAAATTATTGTTTATGCCCCTATAGACATAAAAATAATCGATACCTCTATCTCACTCGATGGGTTGGCATGCGAGTCGAGCGAGTATACTCTTATTTCATAAACTTTGGCACTCAATCGCCAAAAGGTTCGCCACCCCGGTATAGGGGATGCCAGGATAGCTCAACAGGTAGAGCACTTGCCTTGCAACTGCAAGAACTGGGGAGCGAATCCTGGTCCTGGCCTGTGCAAACCCATAGGCTGAACTGCAGCATAACTAGTAACCACTTGAGAGGGTGGTGGGGGTTCTCGCCTCCCATGTGGGAGACCCCCAGTGAGGTTCCTGCCCTGCGTAGCCCCATATCCACCTGTGTGGAATGTAACTATGTCACAACTAATGGTGTGCAACTGTGGAAACTGCTCTGGGCCCTTCCCCCTTCTCTCTTTCTCTCAAACAAAATAAACCTTAAAAAAAAAAAAAAGAAAGAAAAGAAAGCCAATCTAAATGTTCATTATCAAGGCCTCACAGTGAGCCACGGGGCTGGGAGCTTGGGACAGGACACTCCCTGGTTCATGCACCTGGAGGATGGGGCCTGAGCTTCACTGGCTCCAGCACCCCCATTCATTGGAGGTTTCCCCTGAGAGCATAAGTCCCCCCTATGCCTGGGTGCCTTGCACTGGCATGGGACTGAAGGGGCCTCTTGCAGGCTCTGAGTAGGAAGCTCCCTGGGATACTGGCAGTGCTAGAGGAACGATTCTTCACAGCTACAGGTAAGATTAGGGGGAGACAGATGTGCTGTGGGCATCAGGGGTGTCTGCCTTTAGGAAAAATGTCAGATTCCGTACTTTGGCCCACAGACCTTTGCTGTCCGGCTCCAGACTCACATACCACTGTCCCCATCACCTGCAGGTGCAGTTCCTTCAAAGGGTCTTTTTTTTTTTTCCTATCCACGGTCCTTTGCATATACTGTTTCATTTGCCTAAAATGCTTTCCCCTTACTCTTTATCTTGCTCACACTTTCTTGTTTGTCAGGCCTCATTCAGCTCAAATGTCCCTTCCTCAGGGAAGCTCCGAACTCCTTTCTAGACTGGGTTCCTGGTTTTGTGTCCCTGACACCCAGTGTCCCGTGTGCCCCTGCCTCAGCCACTCCTCCCATGGTCCTTACTCATTCTGTCTTCCCTGCTAAGATGTACACTCTTTGAGGATAGGGACCCTGTCTGCCATGCCTTCCATTTGATTCATTTAAGCCTTTAGACACACTCAGCAGATATTTATTGAGCACCTACTATATGCCAGGTAGCATTCTAGGCTCTTGAGAAGAACACCTACAGACCCTGGCCTGCATGGAGAGAGCTGGGAGGTACACAGCACAGCAGACATAGTAAATACATGACAGAGCATGGGGTAGCAAGTAAGTTGCCTTTTTGAATAAGGGTCTGGCTAGGCCTTGTGGAGAAAGGGACATGAAGGAGCTGAATTAACCAAGGGGACAGCTGGAGGAAGCGCAACCCAATAGAGGGAGGAGCAAGGAGAAAGCTCCAAGGTGACCACACGTCTGGCCGCCTTGGAACAGCAAGGAGACCTGCGTGGGTGACACAGGACAATAGAAGAAGCCAGAGAGAGTGCATGTGGGGTGGGTTAGGGACAGATCAGCATGCCAATGTGGCAGCCTCTAGACACATGGAGCAATTTAAAAGATTTATTTATTTATTTTTGACAGAGAGAGACAGAGAGAAGGGGGAGGGCCCAGAGCGATCTCCATAGTTGCACATCATTAGTTTTCTACATAGTTTTATTCCACAGGTGGGTGTGGGGCTGCACTGGGCAGGAACCAGCTGGGGACCTCCCACCTGGGAAGCACGCCCCAATGAGAACTGAACTGGGGGCACACCCTAGTTCAGCATATAGGTCTGCATGGGCTGGGGCCAGGATTTGATCCTCAGACCTCAGGGTTACAAGATGAGCACTCAACTTGCTGAACCATCCCAGCATCCCTACACATGGGGCAATTTAAATGCAAATCACTTGAAATCAAATAAATTGAAAAGTTCCATTGTTCAGTCGCAGGAGGCACATGTCATCGTATTGGGTGGCAGAGACACGACCGTTTCCGTCATTGCTCAAGGTCCTCGTGGACGTGCCTTCGGACGGCCCTCAGGTCATTCATTGTAGGGCAGTGGCCTTGCCCACACATAACTGGGCACAAATCCTGGGGTCCTTTCCTCACCTCCCAAAGTGGGTATGATTAAAGCACGCAAGGCCATTTGGTCCAGCCCCAGACAATGTCAGAATGTCTCTCCCGGCATTCCTGCCAAGAGGTACTTCAGTCACTGCCTCTGTCTCCAGGCACGGGAAACACACCACCCCCAGAAACAGTCCAGGCTGACGTTGGACAGCCTTGACTTTTGGATTTGCTAAAACCAGAAGAATGTTCTGCCTCCTGGTAGCTTCTAACATGGGTCACAGTTCCGCCCTCGGGGACTGTATCTGTTAGAACTGAGTTCACCTGCTGTGACAGTGCCTGCCCATGGGTTCCTAACCGCTGGGCTTAGCTTCTCAGAAGATCAGAGAGGCAGTGCAAGGCTCTCCTGGCAGCTCCATGATGCCCACAGGGACCCACCACCACCTGTCTTTCCCTCCTGCTCTCCTTAGAGTGTGGCTTCTGTCCTTTTACCCAGTGATGGCCCCTGTACCCCTATCTTCGCCTCTGCATTGCAGGGCAGAGGTTGGAATGCAACAGTTTCTCCTTATGGGGACGTAAAGCCCACCCTAGGGTCAATAGCTCATTCTCCAGAATGGGCCACAAGGCTAGCAGTGTCTGCCCTGGACACCCTGCAGACGTTTGAAGAATGTGGTCTTAGCGGCCCCAAGAGCCCTTTCTGAGCCAAACTTCTCCAGCCCCTTCCTTCAGCCTCATGTTCAAGTGTCTTCACTTTATCCATGTCCCCCAATAGGGAAACAAAGACACAGCACTGTAGTGATCAAGAGCACAGGTTCTGGGGTCAGACAAAACATGCCTTGGGCAGGTCATTTCCTTGTGCCTCAATTCCCCAAACTGTGGAATGTGATGGGAATTGGCATAGTGCTTATTGCTGAGGGTGTTGTGAGGGCAAAATGGGAGAACCCATGTCAGGTTCTCACCACAATGCCGGGCACACAGTAATCCCTCCATAGTGGCAGTTGTCATTTTTAACACTAACTATTATTGCTCTTAACTTCAGTGATTCCTTCTGGTGTCGCTGAACGAGATGGCTGTGGTGTTACTCTAATCTCAGCAGTCACCCCACGGAGAGCCTCTCTCCTCACGTGGAGAAAAGGGGTGGCGAGTGGGGCCACAGATGGAGGTGGGGGCTGCCATGGGGATCCATCTCCAAAGCCACCTTTCCCAAGTCACATCCTTTGTGGGGGCTGTCACATTATTTCTGAAGTGCTGTGCCCATCAGCCTGGCTCATGCAACCCTATCTGGGAAGGGAGTATTGACACAAGGTCATGGCCGCCCACGGCCAAAACTCTAACCCCACAGCAATTGCTGTTGCCTTGCCAGGAGCCCGGCCCAGCGGGGCCCCTGAGCTCTGACCCACCAGGTTGAGGGTCAGAAATGCCACTGAGCAGACCTTGAGAAGGGAATGTGTCGCAGGCTAACCTGGGGCAGCCCCCGCCCCCACCCCTAGGTTTCAGGCCCACATGGTGCTTCCTGGACCACCCCAACTGGTGTGGATATAGAGACAAGTACCGTGCGGCAGAAAAGCCACCCTGGAGCCCGAATTATTTCTTCCTTCATTTTTTAAATAGAGTACATGTTTGCATGGTTCAAGCCCCACAGTTATAAAAACGTAGGCTATCCTTGTCCTGTTCTCTCTTGCACACATTGTTTGCAGGTTCTTCCCTTCCAGAGTTACTTTACACCTGTATTACTTGTGAAACTGCTAACATTTGACTATGTTTGGCCTACTAAATGGCTACTTCGTACAGTTCCACCTACAATAAGCAAATGCATATTTAGATTCTTATTTTTCTTTCTTACACAAAAGGGAGCATGTTAAACACACTTATCTGAACCTTGCTCTTTCCTCTTTGCTGCATATGTATCAGAGATCTTTCCGTATAGAGAACTTTACCGGTCTTTTTCACCCCCGTGTAGTATTCCATCCTAGTATACATTATTTATGTAATCAGGCTGTTGTTGTTGGCAGGATTGTTTTCGTAGTTACTGGAATTTAGCTATGTTAGACAAAGCTGTGCTCTCATCATTTCTCCGGTGGGTCAGTGTGTTTCCACGATAGAGTCCCGAAGTGCAATTACTGATCAAAGGCACTCTGTAGTGTTGTCCCATTTTATCTTTCCATCCACACTGCATGAGGATGAGACGGCCTTTGCCACTGACGGCTGAATGACCTCGGGCATGTCCCTGCCCTCTGTGGGTCTCGGTTTCCTGGGACACTGAGCTCTCCTTGCCTTGTCCTTGGGAGAAACTGCCATCCCAGATTCCCCTCCGAGTTTGGCCTTTCCCATGCCCCTGCCGTGTGCTGCTGCTGCTGCCGTGGCTTCTTTGGGAGATGGCTTCAACCCCGACTGAGGCCCAAGCAGCCCAGTGAGGTCAGCATGGAAGAGCAGGTGAAGGGACCAGCATGGGCAAAGGCACAGAGGCGTGACAGCATGGGTCAGGCAGAGTTCCCAAATGCCAGTCACTGATGCCACGTACCATCTGGGTTATTTCCTTACTATTTAAAAAGTATTTTAACTTTTTAAAACCAACATTTATTTTTATAAAGGAACTTCAGTTCATTACTATAAATAGAGATCACTGTTAAAGAGAAGCTAGCCACATACACGCTTAGAAAGAAAAACTAGAATACACACACACACACACACACACACGAAAAAGAGAAAAACGCAATGAAGCGAACATCATTACGCCATCCCTCAGTACTGTTAACTAAAAACTCAGCTCCAAGCTGCTTGCTTCTCTGTTCTCTCTTAGAAAATGAAATATAAGATACTCTTTAAAGACATATAGGCACCAAATGAGACTTTCTCATTGATGAAATCAAGATGGTTTAATTTAAATTTTAAAGCAAACGTGTCCAACTAGTGGTCCATGAGCTGCATATGACCCAGGCTTTGAACGTGGCCCAGCGCAAATTCGTAAACTTTCTTAAAACATTATGAGCCTTTTTTTTTAGCTCATCAGCTATCATTAGTGTTAGTGTATTTTAGATGTGGCCCAAGACAGTCTTCTTCCAATGTGTCCCAGGGAAGCCAAAAGGTTGGACACTCCTGTTATAAAGGAACAGTGATACCCATGAATGTCCCAGTCCTACCTATCATTTTTGGTCCGACCGGTCCATGTTTCAGAGTCACTGGCCTGAAAGATAGATTTCTCCTCTCTGTCCTTCCAGAGCCTCAGAGAAAGGGAATGCCAATCTTTGGAAGGAACTGTGCTCCAGGAACTAGACTGTGTCCTCCTGTAGCAAACGGCTGAGACTTGCTGGTGGAGCACTGGAATGGGAGCCACCCAGAGTGGATAGGAGGGACAGAGGACCACCTTTGCCACCTTTCCCTCATCTTCTTCCATTCCTTCATTTATGTGTAGGAAACAAACACGAGATGTAGAAAAGATCAAGCACAAGTTTATTTCTCTCTCATGTAAAATCCAAAATGGGTGCCCTCATCAGTGGGCAGCTATCCTTCAAGCAACAATTCAGATGAGGTCGGGCGTGTTCAGGGTGGTATGGCCGGAGACTTCAAGCAACAATTCAGAGACCCAGCTTCCTTCTGTCTTGGGGTTCTGATGTCTTTAACACACGGCTTCCAAGGTTGCCATGCTCTTCTGCATCAAGCCAGTGAAAAGGGAAAACTCGTGGAAGGATGCAAGAGAAGGCTTTGATTGGTCAGGCCAGGAAGTAGGGTACATCATGTCCTCTCACTTTCCATTGGCCAGAATCCGGTCACATGGCCATGCCTTTCTGCAAGGGAGTCTGGGAAACAGTCTAGGCATTTGCCCAGGAAGAAGAGAAAACCATTGTGGTGAACTACTAACTGATTTCAGCCATGCTTGGTGAACATGATATTCTAGGACCTCTATCGTCTGCCTCCATCCTGTCTCTTCATTCACTCATGACACTGTCAGGCTGAACTTTTCTCAGTTTCTTTAACATTCATTGGGTGTGTGAGTGTTTTCACACTTTTTTGTGTGTCTTGGCTCCTACAGTTTCCTCTTTCCTCTCTTCTCTGACTAACTAGCTCACACCGATGTGAATAAATAAGACCGTAGTCTCAGAATTTAACATAAGACTTTATTATTTTTTTAAGATTTATTTTATTGTTTTGACAGAGAGAGAGATAGAGACAGAGAGAAGGGGGAGGGCCCAGAGCAGTCTCCATAGTTGTACGTCATCAGTCCTCGACCTAATTTCATTCCACACAGGTGAGCCGGGGTCTGCACAGGGCAGGAACCTGGCAGGGGGCCTCCCACTTGGGAGGCATGCCCCCTTGAATTGGGGGCCGAACCAAGGGCCTCCCAAATGGGAAACTCGCCCTGGCGAGAACCTAACTGGGTGTGCTTCCCACATGGAAAACACATCCCAGTTCAGCATATGGGCCTGCACAGGCCGGGGCCAGGATTCGATCCTCAGACCCTGGGGTTGCAAATGAGTGCTTAACCCACTGAACCATCCTGGCATCTCTGAGACTTTGTTATTTTCTAAGAACTACTCACAGGGAGAAGACATCTGCACACAGCCTGGGGCACGTGGTGGGTGTCTTCAGCTTCCCCAAGTTCTTCACAGAGCTAATTGCAGGTTTTCTTTCACACGCCCACACCGCCTGAGACCCACTCTGAGAATTGTCCTGTGATAAGTAGGGGAGAGGAGATCTTGTGGTCATAGATGGCAAACCTCAAGAGCTTTTTGTCAAGAGAGCTGGTGACCTATTTTTCGAAGAGAGTTACAGAAATTGTTCAGGGAGGAGGTAAAACACAAGGGTCTGAATCTGCTGAGACAAGTAACTATTTTCTAGTTAATGTCTATTCTGAGAAGTAATATGCGAATTAAATAGCTCCTGGACAGGCTGGTTGGGGATGTGTAGGAAGGTGGAGAACCCTGCTTCCTTGAATTTGCCAATTTCCATGGTGTGAACATTGCCACTGTGGCCAATTTCGAGCTACCAATGTGCTGTCACTTAGTGAGAGCAGAGCTGGGCAGAGATGTGATAATGGCTGTCTTGAGTGCAAGGGCTTGAATGAGCAGCTCCAGCTCACACTTAATACCTGGCGCGATTTCCCCATCTCTACTCTGCTTCACACTATAGGTCAGAGGTCTCATCTCAGGGGAGCTTGCCAGCTCCTTCTTAGTTCTGGGCTCCCTATTCTAGAAGCCTGCACGTTCTAAACTGTATTGTTTGTCTGTAGGTCTTCTCTACTAGACTATAAACTCCTATGGCCAGAGTTCTGGTTTCAAGTTTCTTTCTACCCCTGTTGCGTTGCCATATGCCTCCATTTAGTAGGCACGTAGGAAAGTCTTCTCGAAGGCCGGCAGGAGGAAGGATGGAAGGAGAAGAGCCAGGCAAGGGAGTCAGTTCCTGCTCTTGACTGTTAGCAGTGTGACCTCAGGTAAAGCCCTTCACCTGTCCAGGCCTATTTCCTCATCTGTATAAGAGTTGTCTTCATTCTCCTCTGCCCCAGTCAGGCCAGGCCTCTCACTGCCTAATAATTATGATAATATCATAATAGCAATGCTACGGTTTATTCATTCAACACATTTTTATTAAGCATCTACTATGGCCCAGACCCTGTTCGGCATTCTGGGGATTCATCAGTGAGCAAAACCCAACAAAAATCCCTCCCCTGTGGACCTTACACTCTCCATTTGCAGCGGCCTGAGCGGAACTTCACGGGCACCATCTCTTTTGCTCTCCAGGCAGTCCTGAGGGAGGAAGGCATCATTAGCCCCATCGTACTGCTGCGGGAATTGAGGGGAAGGCGTCACATGAGTTGCCAGAGGCCTGCTGGTGTGTTAGGGATGGAGGTGGGACTTGGAGCCAGGCATCCGGTTGCAGGACCTGGTTCTTAGCCACCCTGTCATAGGCCCCCTTCTGCCCACCTCCCCCCTGCCCGACCCACAGTGTCCTCTCTTTCTTTGATCTGTTCCCACGAACACATCCCTCACGCCCACCCATAACCTCCTAGATGGCATCTTTTCTGTGTCCCTCGCCTTGTCTCCAAAGCCTCCCTCGTTATCTGACCAACCACATTGGTCACCGGGAATGGACTCCTTTGCTTGGTTATTTTGCTCCATCAGTCACCCCTTTCTCCCCCATCACTGCACCACCCCGGGGCCCAGGCATGGATCTATGTGCAGGGCTCAGTAAATATCTCTTCATGAATCCATTGAAATCCTTAGATGTTTCCTTGGCCTCTAGCTCGTCTCGGTTTTAAATGTCTTCATCGTAAGCGTTATTTTTTCCCCCTGGGAAATCTGAAGGTCATATCTGTTGTGCACCTACTGTGGGTGGGGGCATATGGTGCTCGTAGCTGCAGGGCTCACGAGCATGACAGACATAGTTGCTGATCTTCAACGTCAGTCGGTGCCTTCATGTGATCAAAGCTGTGATGACGCTCCATGTACCTGGGACCTCCCGCGGGCCTGCTAGGTGTTCATAATTATTAACGGCCTGCTCACCACACCCTAAACAAAGCTGCAGGACAAAACTGCTCTTACTGCTCTCAGCAGTTTGGAAATACCAGTTCATTTCATCCTCCCAACCCTATGAAGTTGGTGCTGTTATTCTCCCATTTCACAGACGGGGAAATGGAGGCATAGAGCAGTGAAGCAACTTGCTCAAGGCCCCACAACCAGGAAGAAGCAGAGTTGGGATTTGAACCCAGGGCATCTGGTGCCAGAGTCCTGTCATTCATCCACTTCCCCAGCGAGAACTTCTCTAAAAGACCTTCCCTGGCCCTGTGCTCAGGGCTAGATGTGTCTCCCCCTTCCCATCCCACCAGGAGCCACGGACTTATGCCAATTGTGATTGCTGTGATGTGGTTTTGTGACAAGAAGACAGCAGCGGGTTGCCCTTTCCTCTAGAGCCCTTGTGCCTCCTCACAGCTCCTGGGGTCCCATGGAACGTCTGGAAGTCACTTTCCAACTCAGGGACCCGGTTTTCTGGGGCTAGGCCAGTGTGGCCCTCCCTGTGGTTTCCTCTTCCAGTCCTGGTGACAGCTGGGATGCCAACTCCCAGGAGCAGATGCAGCTGCCTGGAATTCTCTTCCAAGCCTCCTTATCAGTTTCCAGCGCAGCCTGGAATGGGGTGAGAGGAGTCAGGGGCACTGGGGGCTGAGCTGGGAAAAACTGGAATGCCACAGCGGAGCCCCACCTGGGGAGGGGCCGGAGGCGGGGGAGGCTGCTGGGCAGGGAGGCCTCAGCTGTCACATTCCTCAGGCTCCCTGAAAGCTCTCCTGGGCGCCGTATCCTTATTTAGGCAGGAGATGTCTGCTGACTGGCCCGTGGGATGCCATTGCAGGCTGGCTCACCAGGCGGGGTGAGGCAGTGCAGAGCACACCCAGAGCCAACTTGGTGGGCTCTGGGGCAGGCGATCCCAGCAGCCCTGGACCCCTTGCATGGGAAGTCCAAGCCCTGGGGAGATAAAGTCACCCTCTAAGTGATAATAACGAAAATAAGAATAGCTACCATTTATGGGGTACCGTACTTGCTAGATGCCGGGCACCATGCTAGGCTAGCCTGGAAATGTCCTGCAGGCAAGTTTTTTCTGTTCACTGCTGGTGCCCCAGATCTGGCCCAGGACTGGGCACATAGGAGGTGCTTAGTAAATACTTGTCCCGATCTAATGAATAGACACTTCACCTGCCATAGTTCTCTTGATCCTCGCAGTAATTCTAGTGGTAGCTAAGTGCTGTTACTAACCCATTTTACAGATAGTGGAACAGAGACTTGGCAGAGGTCACACAACTTGGAAGTTTGAAACCAGGGGTTTGAAACCAGGTTGCTCAACGTCAACACTAACCGATGCTTCTGTCTTCTTATTTTGGTGGTAGCCACACTAAAATCCCTGGTTTTCCACTTTTTATGGGCTGTGTGAGTTGGATGGGCTATATAAACTCTTCATCCTTAGTTTTCTCACCTGTAAAATGGGAGTTGATTGAGATATCTACCTTAGAGAATATTGTGCCGCTTACAGACTAATTGGAGGGAGGTAAAGTGACTGGGCAGCGAAGTGCAGAGGACAGCACGAGCAGAGAGCTGGCAGTCAGGGTAAGCTTTCCTGAGGAAGGGTCTTGAAGGATGAAGAGGAGTTCGCTCAGTGAAGAGGTAAACAATGAAGGTGGGAACGAGAGTTCCCAGGAGAGGAAACAACACGTGTAAAAGCTCCAGAGGTAGAAATAGGGCCCATGGGAGGACCTATAATTTTCTAGCTGTCTGGAAGGCTGAGCTGGGAGTAAGTCTTGAAGTCATACACATGTTTCCATGTTGTCTTCAGGCACTGGGAAGGGCTCTGTGGGGTCTGAAGTGAAGGGTCAAGATCACATTTATTGGGAGTGACCTCTGGAAAAGGCTTCCTGGACCAGATGGGGCCCAAGAAGGAAAACTGACATCCAGGGTTCGTATCCACATGGACACTCCAGGAACATCATGCCAGTCTAAAAAATTCCAGTTTGGACCAGTTTGTAACCAGCAGCTTCCCTGAGCCGCCGAAGTGATCCTTGTCCCCCGTTACTATCCAGTTCATCTGGTCTTTCATCCAGGACTTTGTCTTCACCAGGACCCAGCAACTAAATGGTTAACCATCTGGTATAGCAAAGGGACCTCCACACCATTCTCATTAGTTGTCCCCCCACCACCACCCACCGTTGCATTTGCTAGATATTTTTAATAACACCCCACCCCCTTCCTGCCTACATTTTAATCCAGCCTTCCAGCTCCAAGAAAGCATTAGAGAACATCGCATAGAGCAGGGAACCTCGGGTCTTAATCTGGTTCTTGCTCTCTTCCTGCAGAGTAGGGGTCAGACTGGAATGTCCCCTAGGGCCCATCCTGCACTGGCTGACAGGTCTGGGGATCAGGCCAGGGCCTGGGATCCAGCCCCAGCCCTTGCACTTCCCTCTGTGTGGCTGCCTGTAGGTCATGCTGCCTCTGGGAGCCTGGTTTCCCGTCCATGTAGTGGGCATAATAATATCTACCCCTTAAGGATGTTGTAAGGAATAAATTAAACCATACCGCTAAAAGCCTTAGCACTGATAGAGGCTAGGTTTTTACATTTTTCTTTTACACCTGTCTTGGAATAGGTATACTATGTGCATATCAGAAGATCTCAGAGGGTTGACAGCTAAGTTTCAGGTTGGACTGCAGGGCCCATTCAGTCCTATGTGGGTCGGGGGCACCTCCCTGTCATTTCTCTGGTTGCCAAGGCACAGCCGGACCTCAGTGTATGTGGTCACCAGGCCCCGATGAGCACTAGTGAGCATCACTGCTGGTAACCTAGCCCGGGCACTTCTCAGTCAGGTGGGGTGTGTGCTGAGGGGGCAGGACTCAGGGCCTCACAAGGCCCCTGGGGGAAGAGGCTGGGCTGTGGCCAGTCCCAGGTGCTGGGCCCCTCTGGAAAGTGGCCTTGACCTGAAGGAACATAGCAGACCCGTGGGTCAGCAGAGACTTTGGGTCCAGACAGACCTGGACTCATATGAATCCAGAGCTGGCTGTGGGGCTGGGCCTTGGGCAGACGGTTTTCTGAGCCTGCGCTTCTTCTCCTGTGAAGTGGGTTGTCTTGAAGATGACATGCGAGCACACACATTGATTTTGTTTCCTGCTGCTGCTGTAACACATTACCTCTACCATGGCTCACAACAACACATGTTTATTCTCTTACAGCTCTGGAGGCCTGTGGTCTGAAAGCAGTGTCACCAGGCTAACGGCTGGGCGCTGGCAGGGCTGCTTCCTTCCGGAGGCTCTGACAGGAGAACCCAGTTTCTTAGTGGGCGCCCCCATTCCTTGACTTGTGACCCCTTCCTCCATCGCCAGAGTGGATCCCTCCTGTCTTTACTTCCATTGTCACATCGTCTTCTACTCTTCTGTGGTCACATTGCCCTCTACCTCCCTCTTCTAAGGACCGTGTGATTACATTTAGGGTCTGCCTGTATCACCCAGGATAATCCCCAAATCTCATGAGCCTTCATTAGTCACACCTCAAAGCCTCTTTTGCCATAGAAGGAGGTCACACTCACAGGTTCCAGGGATTAGGACCTAGATATCATTGGGACCAGTATTCAGCTGACCACAGAGGTCACGTGTATAGTATATAGTCAGCACTCGGTAAACGGCAACTCTGTTACTCTGCGTCCCCACTTCTGTGCTGGAGGGGGGTCACCCACTCAGTCACCTGTGGTGGAGACTTCGCATCTAGTCTGGTGCTCTTTAAGACTGCCGGGGGATGCCGGGGTAGCTCAGCAGGTTGAGCCTTGCAACCACGAGGTCCAGGATCGAATCCTGGCTCTGGCCTGTGCAAACCCCTATGCTGAACTGTGGCACAACTGGTAAGTGCTGGGATGGTGATGTAAGTTCTCATCTCCTATGTGGGGGGCCCCAGTTCGGCTCCTGCCCCACATGGTCTCACATGCACCTGTGTGGAATGAAATTGTGTCACAACTAATGATGTACAACTATGGAGACTACTCTGGGCCCTGCCCCTTCTCTCTCTCTCTCACCTTCTCTCAAACAATAAAATAAATCTTCATTTTGACTCCCAGTAATTTTGTCACGTAAGTATTATAATCCCCGTTTCCCAATTGAGGAAACTCAGGACAGAGAGCAATGGTCAGATGCCCAGAATGTGATGGTGCTACAATTTGGACTTGAACTTGGGCCCTAAACGCCTCTGATGAGGGGCTTCCAGGCACGGGCTTAGCACACATTTGCCAAATGAGTGTAGTCCTGAGGGTGGGGTGAGGGGGAAGGTCCTGTGGGTCAGGGCTTGCTAATTGGGCCCTTGCCTCTATCTTTGGGGGGGCAAGGTGCTTTCTCCTAGGAAGCTTTCTGGACAGGCAGCTGGATACCCCAACTGTGGTTACTCCTCGGATTTACTCTGACCCTATTGTTCTAGAAGCAATGGCCTTGGCCAGCCAGCCCTGGGGCGAGGGGCTATTTCGGGAGAGGGCAGGGCAGTGGCATCTGAAGCATCCTGCACCTCAGGAAGACACTTGGCAGCACTCTGTCAGCCACCTCGGCAGCCCCCAGAGAGGCCCGCGGAGGCCTGAGCTGGGGACGCTGGGGATGCCAGGGACCTGCCTCTGCCTTCCAAACCTCCCACGGCTCCTTGTTCAGAAGGACTTTTTAAAATTTTTTTTTATTTTTTATAAGAGATTCTGACATTCTTTTATTTATTTATTTATTTATTTATTGACAGAGAGAGAGATACAGAGACAGAGACAGAGAGAGAACTGAACTAGGGGAACTCCCCAGTTCAGCATATGGTTCCGCACCGTCCAGGTCCGGGATTCGATCCTCGGTCCCCAGTGCTGCAAAGTGAGCGTTTAACCCACTGAACCATCCCGGCTTCCCCAACTTTTTAAAATTTTAAAGTGAGCCAAACAGTGGCATTAAGTTTACTCAGCATTTTTCTTTTGATCAAACAGCCGTGCTTCATATTTATTTTATTAACCAGTCCTTCTGTAGCACTTCCTGTGCCCTGGCCCCTGTTCTAAGGGCCTTATGACTGTTCATTCATTTAGTCCTTAGACCCTTTCTTCCAGGTGGGGGCTGTTATTATTATCACCACTTTACAGATGAGGAGACTGGGGGCTAGGGGACACAGGTTTGCCTGAGGATCTCAGGAACAGAGACAACACCTGTACCCAGGCAACTGGCCAGAGCTGCCCCCTCTTAGCCACTCTGCCATGGGGCTTAGGAGCTTTGCTCTGCACCCCCGTTCCCCCTGATTTGCAGAGATGTTGCATGGTTGACTTGGCAGGTCTGCACTGGGTTGCTGGGTCCTATTCAGTCCCATCCCTAGTCCCAGCACATGGGGTGGGAATGAATAGGACGCAGAGTTAGTAGTCAGGGCAATGGCTTGATGTAATGGCTAAGACCTTGGGCAGATTCACTCTCTAGCTGTGTGGCCTAGAGAAAGTGACTCTACCTCTCTGAGGTCATATGTGTAAAGGTGGCCACAGCACAGAGATGGGCACAAAGTGCCCAGCAGATAACATATTAATATTATTAGTAAATGTAGTAGAAGAGGCCATTGTTGGGTGAATGTAGTAGAATAGGGGTTGGCAAACGTTTTCTGTAAAAAACCGGATGGGACATATTTTGAGTCTGGCAGGTCATACAGTCTCTGTGGCAACTTTTTAACTCGAGGCAGTGTGTAAACAAGTGTGTGTAGCTTTGTTCCAATAAAAGTCTATATGGACACTGAAGTTTGAATTCATATAATTTTCATGTGTCAGACACTATTATTCTTGTTTTTTCAACCACTTGCACACATAAAAACCATTATTAGCTCACCGGCAATGGGCTGGATTTGGCTTGTTGCCGTAATTTCCTGCAAAAGAAAGTGAGCTCTACAGGGATTTTTTTTTGATGCTTGGTTTGTTATTGTATCCACAGTGCCCAGAACAGTGCCCAGCACATAGCAGGCACTCCATGGAGTTGTATGAAATGAGCGAATCCATATGTAGAAAGGTCTTGAGCTGGCCTTTAGGGCTGGGAGGTGGCAGGAGGGGAAAGAGCATTTCAGGGGGGTGGCGGAGTGAAGGCATGCCACCAGGGCTAAGTCCAGTGGGTATCCCATGTGGCGCAGTGATGTCATCAGTACCTGGGGGAGACAACTGGGCAGCAAGGCCTGCCATAACCAGGCAGTTAGGGGTCTGGAGGTGGGGAGATGAGGCAGAGGAGGGGGTGGATGCCCTCAGAAGTGGTGCCATGGAATTCTGCTCCTATCCCTGAACCACTAGCCTTATTTTTAACCCTGCTGACGAAAGATAATCCGAATGAAATCAAGAAGTGTGACTGATCCCTGCTCCTCCCCCTGCCCCAGTTACTGCTCCTTCCCGGCCTTCCCGGACCAGCAGGGTCAGAGCTGTCCTAGGAGACCCTCCCTCCCCCGAGGCATCAGCTCAGACACTGAATGCTCACAGAAGAAGAAATCAATCCGCATTTACCTAGTAGGACCTGGACTCAGAGTACAATCCCGGTGCTTAAAGAAAAACATTCAAGATTCTTGGGGGTGTTGAACAGACTGAGAACTGCCCAAGATAGAGCAGGATTTTTCTCCCTGTCTAGCACATGCTTCTCAATATTAGTGAGTGGCTGGAGTGCTTATAAAACAGCCTCCTGGGCTCCCTCGGAGAAATCCCCATCTGGTAGGTCTGAGGTGGGGCCCAGGAATCTGTATTTCCAACAAGCTCCCAGGTGATGAGGGGGCTGCCGGGGGCGGGCATGGACCATGCTGAGAGTGGCATTGAACTAGAAGCGAGAGCTTCTGGGAAACAGATGTTTGGCCTGCCCTTCACCCTGTGAGCTGCCAGATACACCCCATCACTGCTTGGGGGCCCAGGATCTGGAGGGCGAAGGCTGTGCTAAGTAGTTTGGACTTCATTTTGAGCTCTGTAGGTGGCCTAGCAAAGATTTTAAGCAGGAGGGGAGGCCATTAGATGTATGGGTTGAGCAGGTTCACCACACCGTGATCAGTTGTAGGGAGCCACCTTGGAGGCAGGGACTGGGATGGGGCTTTGCAAGGAGTGACCAGAGGATGGAGCGATGGACAAGTTCAAGAGTCATAGAGACAACCCAAGAGACAAGGGCTGGCAGCTGATAGCTGCGGTCGTTGAAGGAGATGATGAAGGGGCTAGAGAACCCTGGAATTCCTGGCCTAAAGGCTCGGCCGCTGGGGGGCCATTCCTGAGATCAGAGGCAGTGGGTGGGGGGCTGATAAGGGGGTCAGTCAGCCGGACTAACAGACATGGGCAGAGGCATGTGCTTCCTGGGTAGGCACCCCTCTCTTAACCCTGGCTCTGGATCCTTGGAGGGGCCTCAGATGAAACTCCCAGAATCTTCCAGGACTCAGTGTGAAGGTTGCCACGCTGGCCACAGGAGTCCTGCAGCACAGCGTCCCAGGTCCTCAGGAAGCAAACCTCATCCAGCGCTCATTACCAAAAAAGGACATTTTCTCTGTGTGAAGGTTTGCCCAGCCCATTCCCTCCTCCCCCCGACCTGGGGTTTCAGGTTTCCAAGAAAATGTCTCTGAAAAGTTTAGATCTTTGAATCACACAGAGGTAGGAACTGGCAGATATATATACCTGGGAATGTGCATGTGCTGTACTCAGGTTCAATGTCCTTCCATCATCATCATTGTCATCACTCAGCCCCATCCTGTGCTACACACTTTCATATGCTGCCTCTCAGTCTTCACAACTCCAAGAGGGGAGAATTACTTACTACCCTACAGATAAAGAAACTGAGGCACAGAAAGGCAAAGGCACCCAAGGTCCTAGAGTCCCAGCGGGATCCAGATAGGGGTGAGGTGAGTCAGGCACCTCAGGCACGTGCAGGGTCTGATCCAGCCTTTATTTAAATTGTGTTCATAGCTTGTTCGTCAAGGATGTTTTTCTTTGCACTAATTTTGACTTAAAAATATTGCATTAAAATATTTTTCTTGATGGCCAGGATTTTGGCATCCCCCTAAATTTTGAGCCTGAGGTGAATGCCTCACTCGCCCCCCCCCCCCCGCCACCCCTAGCCCCAGAATCCAGGGCTGCTGATTGCAAAGCCATGCTCTTCACTGCTCCCCACTCGACCCCCTTGCCCACACACGCTTGCACGTGAGCTTGCGTGCATTCATCTGTGCATTCTTCCATTCGGTAAAATGTTCTCTCCTTCGGTAGACATTGTGGCGGGTGTGTGTGTGTGTGGGGGGGGTGGGGGTGGTGCAGAATGAGGCGGGCAGGGGCTTGGAAATCAGACAGTTCTGGACTTGGACTGCGCTGCTCACTATGGAGCGGAAGCATGACCTGTGGTTAAGGGCACAGAGTCTAGATCCCAGAATGCCTTGCTTCGAAATCTCTCTCTGCCACTTTCTGGCTGTGCAAATTTGGGTGAGATCCTTAAAACACTCTTGTGCCCTGGATTTTGCCTCTGTAAAGAGGGATGAGGGCAATAACATCAGCCACATAGTGTTATTGGGGGGAATTAAATGAGTTAAACTCCGCAAAGCCTATAGTAAATACTTTGTAAGTCTTAAGTATTATTTTGCATCCTTGAGCAAGAGACCTGGCTGAGACTCAGTTTCCCCACCTGTGACGTAGGGACAGTAAAAACTGTCCCAGGCAGTTTTAAGGGTTGAAAGGGATAATGTGGGATGCCGGGATAGCTCAGCAGATGAAGGCCTGCCTCGCAATTGCAAGGTCCCGGGTTCAATTGCCAGCCCACCAGTGCAAATCCATATGCTGAACTGCAGCACAACTGGTAACCGCTGAGATGGCTCAGTGGCGAAGGTGTTTGCAGTTTTGAGGGTTGAAAGGGATAATGTGGGAGGTCCTTGGTTCAGTTTTCACCCCACGTGGTCCCAAATCCACCTGTGTAGAATGAAACCATGTCACAACTAATGATGTACAACTGTGGAGACTGCTCTGGGCCCTCCCCCCTTCTCTCTCTTTCTTTCTCATACCTTCTCTCAAACAATACAATAAATCTTAAAAAGAAGAGAGAGAGAGAAAGGAAAGAAAGAAAGAAAAGAAAAAAGAAAAGAAAGGGATAATGTAGGTAAAGGGCCTGGCACATCGTAGGAGCTTAATAAAACTTACCTCCCTATTAGGGGCCCAATTCTGTGCTGGAGACTGAGGTACAGGCACATCAACACCTGAAGGAATCCCCTCATGTACACACATGGACACTGCCCCGACCTTTCAGTTCCCCCAAGTCCCCGAGCCCTTATCTCTCTCCGGGCCTTTGCACGTGCCCTTCCCTCTCTTGGGCCTGCTGTCTCCAGCTCATCTCTCTCTTTTTTTTTTAAAAGATTTATTTTTTATTGTTTTTGACAGAGAGAGAAAGATACAGAGACAGAGACAGAGAGAAGGGGGAGGGCCCAGAACAGTCTCCAGAGTTGCACATCATTGGTTTTCCCACATAGTTTCATTCTACAGGTGGGATGAAACACAGGGCAGGAACTGGGCCGGGGTCTTGCCCCAGTGAGAACTGAACTGGGGGCACTCCCCAGCTCAGCACATGGGTCCACATGGGCCGGGGCCAGGATTCGATCCTCGGTCCCCGGGGCTGCAAAGTGAGCGCTTAACCCACTGAGCCATCCCGGCTTCCCTCCAGCTCATCTCTTATGGGCCTAATTTGTGTGTGTCTTCAGGTCTCAACTTAAATGTCACATCCTCAAAGAAATCTCTGACTATCCCCGCTCCAGCGCTGATCCCAATCGAGCGTTCCAGCTCTACAAGCATACTGCATTCTACACTCTTCCTTCCTGGCACATCTTACAATGAAGGAAGTGCTTTTTATTTCATTATGTTGTATTAAGTCATTGTGGTTGCTTGTTTACTACCCATTTCTCTCACTTGACCGTGAGGGCAGGGACCAGCTTGCCTTGTCCACAGGGAGCTCTGTCCTCAGCTCCTGGCTTCGTGTGGCACCTGCCCTGGAGCTGCTCTCAAGTCCACAGGCTCTGGAGTCACCTTGTCTGGGTTCACAGTCCAGATCCTGCACTGTCTCTGTGACCAAAGGCACGATATTTAACCGGTCTGTGCCTCAGTTTCCTTTTCTGTAAAATAGGGAAAATAATGCCAGCACCGGCTTCCTAAGTCATCATGACAAATACACGAGATAGGCCTCATAATTTCTTTAGAATCGTGCCCGGTCCACTCATAAATGGGGCTGTTATTATTTTAGTAGGTCAGGCTAGACTAACAGCTGAGA
>PVKE010003864.1:0-68823 GCA_004027555.1 Craseonycteris thonglongyai
TACAACAACTTATACATTGCAGTTGATAAAAAAATTAAATTGCATTTTAAGTTAGTAAAAATCTATCTTGAAAAAGTGTCAGAAAATCGAATTTTTTAGGTACCGCATGTACGGAATGCTGCTATCAAAAGTTGGGTCTGGAAATTTATTTTCTTCATGAGCCTATATCTCGAAAACTTAATAAGTGATTTAAAAAATAGTTTTGAACATATATTTTACTTATTTACCCATACCTCGCTGGAATGCACCTTATACTGAAACATAGTGTATAAACATAGTATGCATTTCACACCCCTTCTTCCCCCTTAGACTACGCCTATGACAACAAGTCGATCGCGACACACTTTTAAGATAAAAAGTAGATCTTATATACAGAAAAGTTGGCCACCCCTGCAATAGATATTGGGCCTACTATATATATATAAGGCATTCTGCTAAATAAGGAGAATTTAAAAAGAAAAAAACAAAGTATAGTCCCTTCCCTCAAAGAATTTAGTTTGGTATACCAGAGTAAATAGGCACTTATAATATAGTGAGATAAATGCTAGAAAGGGACAAGTACAAAGTGTATGATAGCAGTCAGGAGAGTTCCTTAACACCACCTTAGACATGCCTCAAAGGTCCCCAAAGAAAACTGATCTCTAAATCAAAATCTCAAAGATGAGGGATAGAGCAGGAAGAAAAATATTATAGAGGTAATTTCAGGTAGAAAAGGTTTGGGAGAGGAGGTAGGAGCCAGATCACCAATGCATTTTAATGGGACTAAAGTGCAATGACACAAGCAGAGTTATTTCAGAAGGATCACCCTAAGAGAGATCACTGCAATGCAACGATATGAAAGGAGAGGGACAAACTAAAGGCAGAAAGACCACTGAGTAAACAGTGGCACCAGCACTGAGTTACCCAAGGACAAAGTTTTGCAGAAAGAGCAGATGAGGAGAGATCAGTTTTAGACATGCTGGGTTTGCAGTAACTAAGGGGCATTAAAGTGCATGCACACTGAGCAGCTGGGTACAGACATCTGAAGTGAGGGAAAGAGATCTAGGCTAGAGATAGCAATTTGGAAGTTGTCAGCATTCAGATGATAAATAAAGCCCTAGCAATGGATGAGCCTGCCCAAAGACAGCATGTATAACGGAGAACAGAATCCTGACTAACAGCAACTTTTAAGTTGTTGGTTCGAGGAAGGGACTAAGCAAGGGCACTGGCAGAGAGGGACAACTTTTAAAAGAGTGGTGCTAGAGAAGCCAGGGGAAGACAGGTGTTTCAAGGACAGAGAATACAGAAAAGGATATTCGCTGGATTTTGCCATAAAGGGGTTATTGGTGATGTTGGGGAAAAGAGATGCCATGCTGTAGTTAAAGAAGAAACCAGGGAAAGCCAGGATGGCTCAGCGGGTTAAGCGCTCGATTTGAAGCCCCAAGGACCAAAGATCGAATCCTGGCTCCGGCCCAGTCGGACCCACATGCTGAACTGGGGTGTGCTTCCTGAATGCGGTGAGGCCCCCAGTTCAGTTCAAAAAAAAAATAAAAAAAAATATATATATATATATATATATATTTAAAAACAAAAGAAACCAGACTGCAATGGGTTCAAAGGGCACAGACAATTATTTTACAAAGATGGTCTGTAGAAGGAAGATGATGAGTGAAAAGGAGCTGGAATATAAAAAAGACTAAAGGACTAAATGTGCTAGATTTTATTTCTATTTAATGAGATACGCATGTATAATGTTGGTAAGAAAAGATATAGACAGCCAACTTTAAAAATCTAGGAAAGTTCCAATATGATGGCTTCTATTCCATCTATAAACTAAGAGACAAGATTTCGCCTAAGTGAAGAAAAACTGAATGCAGGACAATAAGGAACATCAGAACCAGCCATTGTGGCAACTCCCGAAAGAAGTCACTTAAAAACACAAAGACTGCCAGGCAGGCAGGAGTCAAGGGTCCAGGAAAGGTTGAAAACCATGAACGCAGACAGCTGTATTGATCTAGACCTGGGGTTTTGCAAGGTAGGTAAAAAAAAAAAAAAAGATGAAGATGAAGATGACGATATTGGCCAAAGAGCTGTTTAAGCCAAGGACCATGAAATCTTTAGAGAAAGAAGCAAAGGCAGAAGAGTTAGCAGAAAGGAAGAGCATAGAGAGAGCCAATGCTGTGGATTTCTCAATGACACTGGAGAAAAGATGTGGTGGGCAAAAACAAAGGAGAGAACTGGAAGAGTCTTAATGAGAAAAAAAGATGCCCATCTTTCAATTTTCAGAAACAAAGCAGTTCCAGATTGACAAGACCCAGCGTGTTTCTTAGAACAAGTGGTGAAAGTGCAACAAGAGTCAGAACAGAACTGAGAGGCAGGACCAGCTAAAGGACTGATCAGTCATCCGCACAGACACTGGCGTCTCCCACAGTAACGACAATACTCAAGTTAGGAAGAAAACCCACAATCCAAGTACCAATGTTTATTGTTTTTAATGAGGAAGAGAGGCAAAACAATTAATAAATGATTGCACTGAGTAAGGGAATAGGGTAGATTAGTCAGATTACAAGAATTTTAAAGGAGTAAGGAATTTTATCTAAGGATAGACGATTACATAGGAGTATTGGAGAGGGGAGAGGATGGGGTACTGACTTCCTTAATGTAGGAAAACAAATAACACCTTCTAGAAGGGGAAGGTTTTTACCATGCAAGAGAGAAAAGGGGTCACTGGAAGGCCAGGCCAGGGAGGAAATACATAAAGCCAAGCCTCACATCATAGGAATATACAGATGGCCATAACTGCTTACATTCTGGATGCTGACCAAGGAGTACAGAGTTGAGTTGAAAGAAATTATCTGTTTAGCTGATGCAAAGTGTCTTTTATATATATATATATCTCCCAATAATTCCTTAATAGAAAATTGGAAGGGGTGAAGAGGTCTTAGGCCTTTTGACTACAGTCAGCATTAGGCAGGTTTAAGTGAGCTTCTGGAGCAGTCAGAATCTAAGCTGAAGACCAAAACAGGGTTACCGTAGGTGAATCCCAAGTGACACACCACGTATCTAAAGCAATGGTGGCCTCTGGTCACTGGAGAAAGGGGGTGCCCTCAGGCTCTGCAAGGAAGAGACCACAGCCTACAAGCCTGGCCACCCGGCAGCCCATGCCCACATGCAGCCCAGAACAGCTCTGAATGGGGCCCAGTACAAATTCATAATAAACTTTCTTAAAACATTTTGAGATTTTTTTTGCAAGCTTTTTTTTTTTTAGCTCATCAGCTATCGTTAGTGTTAGTGTATTGTATGTGTGGCCCAAGACAATTCTTTTTCCAACGTGGCCCAGGGAAGCCAAAAGGTTGGACACCCCTGGCCTACAATATCTGTTTTGTCACAGCAGATAAGAAAACTTTAAATGGAGTCAGTTATGACGTGGACCCACTCGGGCTGACAACAGACACCAGAATCAGGCTTCTGGTACCTCCAATAACAATGGCTGATCAACCATTAAATAACATCAAATAAGTAATGAGAAGCTGCTCAAAATTTAAGAATTTTTTTGCCTCTAATAAATAAATTAAAAAGCTAAACAATTAATTCTTTATAACTCTAACACATGTAACTGCTCCTATGTGAAGTGGTTTACTTGCAATAGCTCATTAGTTTTCATAACTCTATGAATGGAAACTACTATTAACATTGTACACATGAAGGAACTAAGCCTCAGAGAAATTAAGAAACTTGCCCCAGGTTATAAATTTATTAAGCAGCAGAGCCAGAAGGGCTCTAAACCCCAAACTCTTAACCACTGAGCTCTAGCCTGATTCACTACACTAAAAAATATTGCCAAAATATCTAAGTACACATCCTCTTGAATATACAGTGCAAAATACAGTCATTATTAGGGAGAACACAAAGAAACAAAAGGCACAGTCCTTAAAAAAATTAAGTCTGGCTAGAAAGATAAGAGACAAGCACACAAATACAAAATAGCAACAATTCAAAACTCTATTCAACTGCAAGCAGGTCCTCAAATACCAGGTCCTTTCCTCCAAAGTTGTTTCCTTGTAACATTAATGTAATTCAGTAGAAACTTAACTCTTGTTTGTATCTAATAGCATAGATTAGTATTTTTTCAGAATACATCATTTCACTTAAAGTCACAGAAGCCATTAAATGATAAGTGAAAACTTACTGTATCAAGATTATGAAAACAACAAGGATTTAAGATAGCTAGTAGATTGAAAAGATTTTTCAAATTCATTAAAGTCTCTGTCCAAGGCAACAAACTTTCTAACAACCCATTTATCTAAGCTTTCAGTCTTCTCAAACAGAAGAGATAATGTTAAAAACCTTAGGAAATACCTGAGTAAATCACACCAAGACATAAGAAAAATAATGAAGTCAAGTGGTTTGAAATAAATACTTGCTCTCCTGAATCTTGAACCCTGTCCTAATCCAAATACCTTCCCCTAGCACACCTAATTTCCTTGTATAAAGCCCCACTGTTACCCAGAGCAGACAAAAACTGACCCTCACTGATTATATGTATGGACTACGCCATGGATGCTATAATTCTTGCCTCTTGCCTCAATCTGAACTTCAAAAATCTGAGGCTGAGCCAAAAACAAAATAGCTACAAGAATGTAGACACAGATGAAGCCACCTTTGGAAACTCAGTAGCATGCTTTACACACATTCACAGAGAATCTTAGTTCCCATACTACACTTTAAGCTACCCAAGAGCATCGTTGAGCACCACCTATTTCTCAGCCTAACCTACCTCAATATCTATCACAACATCTTTGCCCAGACTCACATGTAAATAAACCCACCTCCATTTTTCCTACCTATACAATAGAAAACTTACTTTCAAATCTTTCAATAGGTAGAATAAGATACAGAATGGTTATGTGCTCTGAATGTTAGTTGCCACAATTCGATATACAAGTACATAATAGTAACACATTTACCATGTGATATCTGAACAGCCTTATTCTACTACAAAAAACTCAACTGAGGCACAGACACACATACATAAACATAGGCACTACCAGCGTTTAAAGCTCAAGCAAAGCTGAACTTACTTTTCTCACCCCACCAGCAAAGGACTATTTTAATTACAAGGGCCCCGCTCATCTACAGTCTTGCTTTCTGCGGTTTCAGTTGCCCACAATCAAATATGGTCAGAAAATATTACACGGAAAATTCCAGAAATAAACACTTTGTAAATTTTGAATTTCACTCCATTCTGAGTAGTATGATGGATGCTTGCAGCATCCTGCTCTGTCCCATCTGGAACGTGAGTTATCCCCCTGTCCAGCATAGCCACATCATATATACTACCTGTCCGTTAGTCACTTAGTAACTATCTCAGTTATCAGCTCTACTGTTGAGTTCAAGTCACCCTTATTTTACTTCATGTCTCATTTACCTCACTCCATTTCATCACGTAGATTTTATCATTAAGAAAAACCACATTCCCATATTTTTATTACAGTATATTGTCATTATTGTTCTATTTTATTACTATTGTTGTTAATCTCTTACTGTGCCTAATTTATAAAGTAAACTTTATCATGAGTCTGCATTATAGGAAAAATCATAGTATATCTAGGGTTTGGTACTATCCATGGTTTTAGGCATCCACTGAGGATCTTGGAATATATCCTCTGTGTTTCAGGGGGAACTACCACGTAAGTCAGAGTTTGCATTCTCAATATGATTGTAATTGTTCCAAGTAATACTGCTCACATAGCAGTTGAGGGTAAAATGGACTTTGGCCATTAAACTCTGACCCTACTCAGAGGCTGTCAGTGAAATGCAGGTAAGCTAACAGGGGAAAAGAACAAACAGTAGGTGTAGTGGTTTCAAAATATGTCCACAAATTCTTTGATACTACTCCCTTCAAGAGGTGGAGCCTAATTCTCCTCCCCTAAAGAGGAACTAGACTCAGATACTTTCTTCTAACACAGGGGTCTCCAAACTTTTCAGCCCACGGGCCGCATTAACTATCCAACAGCAGTTTGGGGCCGACTACACACTCGAGGTCCAAATAAAAAAGAATCAAAACATAGATGTTGTTTTTAATTATTTATTTAGTATTATTTTATTCAGATAAAAAGGTCTCCACGGGCCGGACGAGAGGGCCTTGTGGGCCGTAGTTTGGAGACCCCTGTGTTAGTTAAACTAACAGATAAAATTAAGCAGAAATGGCAGTGTACACTTCAGGGACTACATCTTACAAGGCACTACAACTTCCTCTTCACTTTCTCTTACTCGATTACTCACTCGAGGGAAGTTAACTGTCATGTAAGGAAGACACTTAAAGGAGACTGAAAGGTGCCTGTCAGAAGAACTAGGGCCGCCTGCCAATAGCCAGTGAGCACTGACAACATACCGACACCCACGAAATGAGCTATCCTGGAAGCAGACCCTCCAGCCCCAGCCAAGCCTTCAGATGAGTGCAGCCCCAGCCAACAGCTTGCCTGAAACCTCACAAGACCCTGAGCCAGACCACAGCGAAGGTGCTCCCAGATTTCTGACCCTCAGAAACTGAGATAATAATGGTGTTATTTTAAGTCAGAAAATACAGGGTAATTTGTTACACAGCAATAGATATAGAGTGCAGGTTGTAGCGCACTGTTATGAATTCCAAACTATCAAAAAGGTCCCCTATGGTTCTGGAAACAGATAGTACCAGAGAGCACAGCAGTACTTCAGGACCTCCCTCTTCTGCTTAGAGCAGTGATGTGTAACAGGAACATGACAGCCAGAAACGTGGGCCATTTATAGAATTTAAAAATTTCTAGTAGCCACAAAAAAAATTTTTCAAGGGTGAGATTAATTTTAATAATATACTTTATTGGTTCCAACATATCCAAACTAATAGCATTTCAGTGTCAGTACAAAATCACAGTTGATATTTTTTAAATCTCAGTGAAATTTGTTTTGTACTAAGTCTTTAAAATCTAGTGTGTATCTCTCAATTCAGCCTAGCCATATTTTAGGTCCACGATGACACATGTGGCTAATGGCTACCATATTAGAGCAGGTCTAGACAATTTCTTCTGCAGCTTGTTACCCCCTTTTAGAAACCTGAGTACAGAGCCCAAAGAGGTAAAAGTAAAGAATTTTTTAAATAACTAAAGCTGAGGAGTCCAACCTTTTGGCTTCCCTGGGCCACATTGGAAGAATAAAAATTGTTTTGGTCCACACATTACACCAACCCTTAAAGATAGCTGATGACCTAAAAAAAAAAAAAGAATCACAAAGACATCTCATCATGTTTTAAGAAAGTTTACAAATTTGTGTTGGGCCATATTCAAAGCCGTCCTGGGCTGCATGAAGCCCACAAGTTAGACAAGTGTGACCTAAAGGACCCTTTTTTTTTTCTTTACTGAGGTGTCTCATTTGCATAGGTTCCCAAGGAAAGAGGGTGGGAAAGGGCAACCCTAATGTTAGGAAGAGGAACCACTTGAAAAACTGAAAAAAACATAAAAAATCCTACCTACAAAACATCAACACCTTCTCTCTCTGTCTCTGTCTCTGTATCATCTCTCTCTCTCTCTGTCAAAAATAAAAATAAATAAATAAAAATATAAAAACATCAACACCAAGAATCAGAGAGTACAAAGAACATCATCCCCTTTTTCAGTGGGCATTTCCCTCAGCATTCACCCTCAGCCTTTCACACAAAACCCTACATCCATTTGAAAAGGAAAGGTGCAGTTTGTTCTGAAGTAGAAGGTTTGAAAGAAAATGAAGAGGAAAAATTAGCAAAAGAACATGTGCTTTCTCCCAAAACACTTTCTCCAGCTAATACACTTGCCTTCCCTCCCCCAGCAATGTTATCTTCTAGGATCACTGCTTTCAAGGAAGACAAATCAAAGCCAGAGAGAGCCCACAGCAGACAGTAAGATCCATAAGAAAATCTACTCCAGAGCCACCCTTTTCCTCCTCCCACTCTTACTTCTCAAGAAGCTAGATTGAGACCATTATGGAAAAAAGCCCAGTTGTGTGAGTCACTGCCCATCCCAAGAGGCCTGGGCAAAATCCAGAGGACAGCTGGAAACATCTGCTATGATATCAACTCCAACTGGGAGGAAAGGGAAAGAGGATGAATTCATCGTTTATTATACATGATTCCATGCTGGCCTCAGAAAAGCTCATTTTTATTTTCTCTCCCAAAGTTTCTTCTCCCTTCTTACTTCTTATAATGAAGCAAGCAACACTGATTCACCACAAAAGCCCCCGAGATCATTATCCAATGCAGGGCACCACTCCCACCAGGTGTCTCCCATAATGCAGGGTAAGCAAGAATCCATCAGGTAAGGAAAGAACTCTACTAAAGTAGTTGTAAAGTAAGATGACCAGATTTTAACATTGGTAAAGTGGGACACCATTGATGGGGCGGGGAGGGTTCTTGATTAAAAATTTGGTCTACCTCCCGCCATTCCCTAGCTTGTTGTGCATCCTTTCCAAAAATCAGGACTTCTTTAAAACACCGCAGGACGTGGGACAAATTGTTACCGTAAAAATCGGGACTGTCCCGCCAAAAGCAGGACGTCTGGTCACCTTATTGTAAAGGCACTCCTGACTTAGATAAAACTGTTTAAAAATTTCACTAGGAAAAATGAGACTGCTGAAATCTAGCAGAAAAACAGCCCTAGGGAAAAAGGGATTCCATTCTCATTCCTTATGATAACGATGTTATAAACACTGTTAAGGAAAAAGGAAGAAGTGCCAGAAGAGTGCTTCTCTGCACAACTAGAAGACAACCAGCCTCTAGACTTCTCACTCACTTTTCTAGTAGCCAAAAGGAGGCAGGTCTTCACACATCAGTCCTTGAGGTCCGGAAGAAAAGGTGGTGGACCCCTGGTTTGATACTGTACTGAAATCAGCAATGTAACAACAGGTACCTATCCCAAATAAGAACTTCTCAGAGTGTGAAAGAGAAGGGAAAAGAAGGGAATTGCTGGCATCTGGCATAAATTAGCATCAATGGGCTCTGGTACTGAGACATGGGGAGTGAACAAGCATTCCCTTCCACCCAGATGCCATCCTTCAAAACCCCAGTGCCTACAGCTCAAATGGCTTTGACCAACACACACCCCTGAGTGGTAAGGCTTGGACTCGTCAGTCATTTTAGACATGCACCTAGTAGAAGTGGTCCACATCCTTCAAATTCACCAGCCAAACCATCCTTGAGAACAGAAAACTATGGCCTTCAGAAAAGGTCTAGAAAGCCAAGGAAAAACTCTGTTTTCAACTCTCTCAGCTGCTCACCTGCCATGAGTAGCACTGTTGCTAAAGATACAAAGATTCAAAATATCCTTAATACATTCCCTTCTCTGTGCTAGTTATTTTTTCCACAAAAAAAAAATTTCTTAAGTACATGTATTTACTCTATTACGTCATGTATGGGACGCATGCAACTAATTTCCAAAGCCAACTGCCATCGAAGATCCTGTAAGTATGGAACTGAGGTGGGAGGGAGCACAGGGGAAAGTCTGACTCAGTTTTCAGGGCCACAGGAAAAGTTGCCCTTGGCCTCCCAGGTTTAAGATTATAATAATTAATGACAACTGCGTTAAAAAGAATGCCAAGTCATAAAAATGTTTTTACTTTCTGTAACTTATATTCTGGATCCCCTTTTTATTCTTTATGTTTCACCTATGGTACAATTTTGTAAGAAATTTAGTCTTTCTCACCGAATTAGCAGAGTGTATGTGATCCTTTAGTGCCGGGGTGTCAAACTGGCAGCCCGCGGGCCGATTTTCTTCATAACAATTTTTTCTAGTTTCATTTTATTTCAGAGCATCGGGGGCCACAAAAAATTACCTCCGGCCCGCAGGCCGCCAGTTTGACACCCCTGCTTTAGTGTATTTTACACCATCAACTTAAATTATTTAACTTTGGCTGAGTTTATATATCACCTACCCAACAAAATCAAAAGCCGTACAGAGCATCTCCTGGCTCTTACTCTTTCTACCCCAACTACCTCACACAGAGCAGACACTCAAAAAACACCTCTTGATGTTTTATTAAACGAGTGCCAGGGATGAGATGAAGACATTAGATCCACAATGCACAAAATGAGGAAGCAACAAAGGTGATTCTTTCCTGAGCCATCCTCCAGTTCTTTTCTCCAGAACTGGGGAAAAGAAAGCTTCTGATCAAATCTTATGAGAAGATGACATCTGAGGCCTCTGCATGTCCCCACAACACACAGCTAAGCAGCCACAGCCACAGCCACTTATGCTTTTGTCTCCTTCTGCTTCAGTATGCATTTCAGATGACCACAACAACTTCCTTCCCAATTAACCCACAGTCACAGCCACTGCCACGATAACCAGCGATGATTTTAACATCTAATCAGCTGTACTCAAGGGCAACTTGAGAAAGCCAACAGATAGGAACGTCCCAGGCCAGCTCTGGGGGGGTCTGTGGGAAGAAATTATCAGCTAAAGATCAGAGTGTATTCAACTCAAATGTGTGCATAGCACAAACCACAGGATATTTTTTTTTTTGACAGAGACAGACAGAGACAGAGACAGAGAGAGACAGACAGAAGTGGGTGGGCCCACAGCAGTCTCCAGAGCAGATGACAGTGTACGTCATCAGTTTTCAACATGGTTTCATTTCACACAGGTAGGAGAGGGCCGTGCAGGGCAGGAACTGGGTTGGGGGCCTCCTGCATGGGAAGCACATCCCCTCAAGCCAGGGGCCGAACTGGGAGAGCAAAAACCGAACCGGGGGCCTCCCACATGGGGAGCACACATTAGTTCAGCATATGGGTCCTCACAGACCAGGGTCAGGACTCGATCCTTGGTCCCCGGGGCTGCAAAGCAAATGCTTAACCAAACCGGCCATCCCGGCTTCCCCCACAGGATTTTTTAAGGTTTGTTTTTTTCCCCCCAACCAAATCAACAAGAAAAAAATGAATTTTAAAAAGAAAATGATGAAAATAATTGAACATTATACTTTAGGACTTTTCATGTAAGAATTTTGGCTAACTATATACATACCGGTATTGTTTGACAGGTACTATTATCCATGCTGAGACAGGGCAACAGGGAAGAAGTTAAACATTTCAGCTCAAGGTTTCACAGAAGACAGGTATCCAAAGACAGAAACCAGATTTCTTAAAGGCATAATTTATGAAACTTCTGTTTTAGATGTGAAATACAAAATATACAGGAATGCATTGTTAATTTTACACATTTATCTAAAAGTAGGAAATGCCAAAGTTGTAGTTCTTATAACAATGCCAAAACACATACATTATACTTAACACAGACTTTTAGAGCTAGAAGGGATGGCTAGACAATAAATCAATACAATAACAATTTCAACCACACTTGTATCCAAGGAATTCAAAGCACTTGGCTTTAAATACTATATATAAGCAGCATGAGTCAGACTTTAAAGCTTTAAATTTTGCATTTTGTAACTTGTGCTAATTCACAATCTTTGCATTACACTTAACTTTATTTTAAGAAAAAGGAAGGAAGGAAAGAAGGGAGAGATGGAAGGGAAAAAGGAAGACAGGGAGAGTGAACAAACAAAGGTTCTCAAAATATCTTAGCTCTTGTGACATGAAAAATGCATCCCACTACGATTCTCAGTCTCTGCTTTCCTTGTGTCTGCTTTCCTTTGTTTCCCTCTATCCTCTCTGGGTCTTTTGCTTTTTGTTCACAGTTCTGATTTCTCTCTCCATCACCCTTTGTTATTTCGCCTACCTTCCTTCCATGTCCACCTGCCTGCCTCTTTACACTTTCCCTTTACCTGTCGCCAACTAACTCCACATCTCCACAAACACACAAGTAAACCCCACTCAAAAGCAAACATGAAATTTTAGAACTGCAAGTTCCTTACAATGTTAGAAATCATTTGATCTAACCCTTCTAGTTTGGGAGACTGAGGCTCTGAGAGATTACATAATTTGCCCAATGTCACAAAACTAATAAATGATGGAACTGAAGTGCAGGCTTTCCCTATTAAAAGAAAGCATAAAAACTTATTTTTAAATCTGAGGTGAGGAGGTCCTTCTCAGAAAAAAAACAAGATCCAAAAGTTTAAAAATAAATACCTTGTATACTTGATTGCATTAAAATGTTTTTTTCTGGCCCCAAAACATATGAACCCATACATATATGCTTATATTATACACTATAAAAAAATTTAAAAGACAAATGACAAAAATAAATGGGAAATTTTGCAGCATAAATGGCAAAGGTTAACTTCCTTAATTTATAAAAGGTCTTACAAATCACTAAGAAAAAAACCATTCTTTTTTTTTCTTTTTTTTTTTTTTGACAGAGGAGAGAGACAGAGAGAGAGAGATACAGAGACAGAGAGAGAACTGAACTAGGGGAGCTCCCAGTTCAGCACATGGTTCCGCACGGGCCGGGGCTGGGACTCAATCCTAGGTCCCCAGTGCTGCAAAGTGAGCGCCCAACCCACTGAGCCATCCCGGCTTCCCAGGAAAAAACAATTCTTTCAAGCCTGAAGAAATACAAATGACTTATATATTTTTTAAAAGACCTACTTATATTATAGAAGTACAAAAGATCAAGATACTATTTTTCACTTAACGAACTGTTGAAAATCAAAGAATGGTAAGTTTGCCAAGATGACTTCACTGTTCATAGGCGCATACAATTTTGGAGGCTGTTTGGCAATACCTATCAAAAATTTAAATGTACATACCCAGCAATTCTACTTCTCAGAATCTGTTCTCATGTACTTACCTATGTGTACAAGAACATACATACAAGCACCGTTGCTTATAGTAGCAAAGGACTAGAAACAACCTAAATGTCTAGAAATAGGAAATATGTAAACAAATCATGAAAAAAAAAAAGACCTTACTGTGGAATACTATGTGGTCATGTCAAAAGAATGAGGTTGATCTACATAAACTGAAACAAAATGTTCCCCAAGATGCTCCATTCAGTGAAAAACAATGAAGAGCCTTTGAACACATGAAGAGGTATACACCTATACATACATATGTGCACAGAATTTTTCCAGAACGTAACAGAAACAAAAAGGTTTGTCACACCAACACCCCAACAGGAACTTTAGGATTCTTCTAGTTCTATAATGCTCCTAGATTAGGAAGTTCTTCCCCGCTGCTAAGCTGTAACAACCTTAAGACTCATCCCCTACTAGCTCTCTTTGAACTCTTGAACCCTGTACAATGAAGATCGCTGTTCCTTCTCAATCCTTTGCCTGTCTATCAATTCATCAACTGCACCTCTTGGCCCCCCTTTCTACTTCTCCACAGCTTTGATTTTTTTCTTCACTTTTTCAATACTTTGACATCCTAACATTAACTCATTTTTCCATAAACACCTCACAGCCTTCCAAAGCCTAAAAGGCATCACCAGCCGTTGGCATTCTATTGTTCGCATTGCTGCTTTTCTATCAATTCATTTTATTCATTATTCAGCAAACATCTTGAATGACAACTGTATACACAATGTTTCATATTAAGAAGACAAAAAGAGAAACCAAACCTGTTTCTGTTTTAAGAAACTAGCGGCTTAGGACATATTTTCAAAATAAAAACCCTTAGCATAGCATACGAGGGAGGGAAAGGAACCAGGTGTAGAGGAAGCCACCACACATACCAAACTGATGGATCTGAGTGCCTCTAGGAAAGAAACAGATTGGAGGGGGTAGTCAAACTGGCCACTGGCTTTACATGTTTGAGGTTTTGGTTTTATTTATAAGAATATATTTGCACATAATTTACAATTAAACATAAACTTTAAAAAGAAGATTCTAATTCTTTATGTTCCTAATGCTTATTTGCATGGTACCTGTCACATAAATGGAGTTCCATAAATGATCACTAAATGAAAAACTAAATGGATGTGCAAGAGCTCTAGAGAGTGGAAGGGGAGAGAAACAATCATCCTGCCACCTTTACTCAACAGTTCTTGTAAAGTTAATGTCGGGCTTGTCAACCTCAGCACTACTGACATTTGGGCGGATAATTCCTCCATTGCGAGGGGCTGCCCTATGCATTTTAGGGTGTTAAAGAAGCATCCTTGGATTTTCCCCACTCGATGCCAGCAGTACTTCCACAATTATGAAAATCAAAATTGTCTTTAGACACTGACAAATGTCCCCTGGGGAGCAAAACATTCCCCCACCCCCAGCCCACCCTGGTGAGAATCATAATGCTCATACAACACCCTCTCCACTTCCCTCAACAGTCATGACTTTCTCTCAATTTGCCCAATGATTTCAATGTTTAGTCCTCAGTAATCTCAACACTCCAGATGAAGACTCTTCCCCAAAGCCTCCAAGTTCTTCAACCCATTGATTCCCAGGAGGCTGAACCTCTACCACAAACACCCATGAATAGCCACTCCCCAGGAATCATCACTACCCAAACTCTTCTAATGTCAAGATCTCCAACACTGTCACAAGGGCCTGTCCTCTGTACTCTGCCACCCTGCTTCCACCAGAACCTGTCTGTTCCTGTTCACCAATGCTCAGCCGGGATCCTGTGCACTTGGCCACACTATGAACTTCTGAGTCTTTACTCTTCGATTATATTGTGAAACCAGCAGGCAGGCCACCTCAATCCAAGCTGGCACTTAACTGAGACTTAACAATCCTTTTCATCTGCTTTTTGATGAATCTTTGCTACATTGCAACAGCCCCTACTTCTAAACCTCTCTACTCTCCTCAAAGTGTGAACACCACCCCTGTCGACTGGCTACCATTCTTTTCTTTTAGAAGATTTGCATTTTAAAGATTTATTTTTATTGTTTTTGACAGAGAGAGAGAGATACAGAGACAGAGAGAAGGCGGAGGGACCAGAACAGTCTCCATAGTTGCACATCACCGGTTTTTCCACACAGTTTCTTTCCACAGGTGGCACAGGGCTGCATAGGACAGGAACTGGGCCAGGGTCTCACCCCGGTGAGAACCAAACTGGGGGCACTCGCCAAGTTCAGCATATGGGTCCGCACAGGTTGGGGCCAGGATTCGATCCTTGGTCCCCGGGGCTGCAAAGCAAGTGCTTAACCCACTGAGCCATCCCGGCTTCCCCTATTCTTTTCTAGCTGAAGAAGTCGGGAGTCCTCGGAAATGAGTTCCATCAATTTACCTTCTCATTACCCCATACACATTAGGTACTCAATAAATACATGTTATATTTATGAAGGAAAAACATCATGGCTTTATGTTGGCTGGATTTTAAAGGGTAATTTTTAGGAAGAAAAAGCTCTCAATTTTATTCTAATTCTAAATTTTCTTCTACAATACTATGCAATCTTAAGGAAACTCAACAAGCCTTTGCAGTATCTCAAGGCTACCCCGACCAATCAATGGCACGCACTGCCGGACCCTCTGGGTCATCACTAAAGCATACGGAGGCTTTAGAATGAAATAGAAAGAACAGACTCTAATGATAACTGACTAACCCACAAATAAAAAGAAATTCCCATAACTGTGAGTGCTTCTTAATTCCACAATTGAATGAGATACAGAGAAATACCTTAGTAGGATGACAAAGTATCCATGGCAATTGCACACGGTAAAGACTGGCCACATGGCTCTCTGTGGAGACTGACAAATATTTCCTGAGAGTAAAAATTGCTCTGCAAGAAGAGATAAGGGCCTGAGATAATTAATTAGCATAGGCAACTGTACAATACCTTTAGAATTAAATGTCCCATTTTCATCTAACCCTAATGCCTTCCATGAGTACAAATTATGGTCAGAAGAAATAGGCAGCATATTATCATACATTCTCCTTAAAGAAATCTCTAGTCTCTACTACGCTAAGGAATAACACTTCCTCCAGCTTTCGTCTCATGAGGTGATTATGAAAGAAGTTTGGCAAAAGCTTTAGCAAAAATAGAGCCAATCAGTTCTCAAAATGTGTCCTAAACTTTTTTTCCTGACCTTCAGCTTATGGTAGCTTAGACAAGTATCTTAAAAGCATTTTTGGTCAGCCATTTTGGGTAACATGTGAGCAAATTATTTTTAGCTGAAAAAGTTTATTTCAATCCCACTCTCATAACTCAGAAGCATCTGACCAGGTTTGGTTCAAGCTTTCCAGAATAATTTGTCTTTGAGTGCATTCAAAGCATGGAACATTTCAGCTTCAAAGGCAAAACTTTCTCAAGAGGCATGAACAGCCAAAATGTGCTAATATATAAGATATATAAATATCACTTGCCTATTTGCCACCTACCCTGGTATATATGGGAATTAAGCACTCAAGCATTCATTAAATGTTTCAAAAGCCTCTGAGGGACAAAACATTGTTGTCACAGCATTCCATGCTATAAGGAGCATGGTAGAAAGGGCCTCACATAAATTCAAATATAATGAAACAGAACACAGGGTTCAAGTTGTTTCCATGCAGCATTTTAACTGTGATTCTAAATAGAGAGGAAAAGACAGCTGGAAAAAAATAAATAATTCTGCTAGAAGGCAGCACAACTAACTACATATATTCAATATAATCAAATACAGTTTTCTTTGTTCTCTCTCACTCTTTTTACTTATTTGGGGTGAGGGGGGGTGAACAGACAATGTTACTACCCCACCTACCACTAAGACTTCGAGCTCCTTGAGTGGTAAAATAATCCAATCACTGTCATCCAGGCAGCATCAAAAGAACGAACAGGACTGCAAGGGGAGGTCGATCTGTAGATAAATTCACACAGAAGGCCCCATGGGAAAAGCCCCTGCCCTCATGCCCTCCATTCCAAGCCCACACTGACCCACCCACTTGAAGTCCCTCTGATACCTTGTCCTTATACAGACTGCTTCTTCCACTTGGAATGGCCTGCACCTCCCTCTCCTTTGCCTGCCTAATCCCTACTTACTTAATACTCAGAAATAGCTCTTGCAGAATATTCTCCCTGTGCCCATCCCACCCCAGCTGGAAAAGAAACCCTCCATTATTATGCTCCCACGGAAACACTGTACCCACTTCTATCAGGGCACAGAAGATCCTGTATTTACCATCAGGTGAGGTCTGGAATGAAAGGCAGTTCCTAAATCCATTATACATTCATAAAATTCCAATGGGAAAAAATCCAAGTAACCCATGGGTGCATATCTAATAAGGGAACATTTCTTAATAAAACCACAAAGGCTTATGGTAGTGGTTCTGACTTGTTTTATTTCTTCTTGACTCACTTTACAATTTGTACTTGACCCTTTAATTACCTGTGCTGTTGTATCATTCATCACATACACATATAGTCAACATTACTTCCATGTTTAATCATTTCTACATTAATCCACCTCTTTGTATCAGCATTTTCATTACAATCAGAGGATTTTTCTTTACTAAATAAGACAGTAAGTATAAGACGTAGTTAACAATAAATATAAGCACTGAAAGCACACTATAAACCAATAAACAATGTAACAGACAAAATTAAAATAACCTATGTCACCACTAGCACCATTTTTTTTGTGTTAAACAGACCTGGCACGCTTTTGCTCCAACACAACTTTACTCATTATTCTATGAAAATTAGCAAGTTCGAAGATCATAAGTAAAATAGCTCCTGTACTTATTCCAATGTAACTTTAATAAATTATTTTTACAACAATACATTCATGTAATACAAAATTCAAAAGGCACAAAAGGCATACCAGAAAATTAAGTCTTCACCTATGCCCCTATTGCTGTCACTCAGTACCTCTACCCAGAGGCAACCACCGTTATAGTCTTGGATTTCCTCACAGAGAGTCTAAGTGTATATGGATATATACTTTTTTCATTACACAAACAGTAGTAAATAATACACTTTTCTGCATCTTGACTTTTTACACATAGTATATTTTAGAATCGTCTATGTCCATTCATAGAGAGCTAATTCTTTTTAGTGACTGTATGGTATTCTATTTTATGAATGTAACTTATTTTAGTTCACAGACTTCCTATCAAAGAGTTTTTCAGTTTTTTAATCTTTTGCTAATTCAAATAATGCTGTAATATATATTCTTACACACAGATGCAAGAGTATCTGGTAGGATGAATTCCAAGAGCTGGGACTGTTGAGTCAAAGGATTTGCATTTTACATTTTAACAGATATTGCTAAATAGCTCTCTTTATGAGACTTTTTTTACCCCACCAGCAATATGAGTATTTATTTCTCTACCTACACACTTATCAATACATTGTGATCACGTTTTTATTCTAATGTACAGTTGTTTCAGAAACCTCCCTAAATCTCACAGGCTCCGTAAAAACACCCCTTTAACTTTGTAACCTCGGGGACTATCATGTCGTAAGTGTTCAAATGTTGTTGAAAGAATGAATGACCAAGCAAAAGGGTAAGGGCTTTTGCACAATATGAGAGGTTTACTTTTAATATTAAAAAAAAAAACTAAAGTGACTTAAATATTAGCATTATTTTCCCTTTGAGAGAGGAAGAGGGAAGAAAGGGAGAATGGATGAACAGATTGTGATCTAAAATGGTTTCTCCTGGAGATTAAAAAAAGAAAAACAGGAAAGAGCCATACCTGTCTGAAATAGGGTAGTATTGTCTTACCTTAAAGTAAGGGACATAGCCCATCTTCAACATGTCAAGAAGGGGAAGCTGGGATGGCTCAGTGGGTCAAGCGCTCACTTTGCAGCCCCAGGGACCACGGATCGAATCCCGGCCTTGGCCCATGGGGACCCATATGCTGAACTGGGGAGTGCCCCCAGTTCAGTTCTCACCGGGGTGAGACCCTGGCCAGTTCCTGCCCTATGCAGCCCCATGCCCACCTGTGGAATGAAACTATGTGGAAAAACCAATGATGTGCAACTATGGAGACTGTTCTGGGCCCTCCCCCTTCTCTCTGTCTCTGTCTCTGTCTCTCTCTGTCAAAAACAATAAAAATAAATCTTTAAAAAAAATAATAAAATGTCAAGAAAACTGAAGGGCCTCCAACGCAACTCCCAAAAGAGCAGCAAGACTCCTCTGAAACTGCCATGGGATACTGAAGCTTCTCACATCAGAATTCTTCTCATACAACTTTCATAAAAACTGACTCTCCTCGTGCATTATATTGTATGGTTAACATTGCATTGATTCGCTTCTGTATACCATGGCATGCTAACACTAAAAATCTCCCTGTGAATACAATAAATATCAAACTCAGCACCACCATTGGTCAGCATGATTGCCATGGCCTCTGGTGCCCCTCCCCGGTACTATAACCATCACCGTAACAGATAATTACATAGTGTTTATTATGGACCAGGACTCTTCCAGGTACACTGTATTTGCCCTATTAATGCATTTAATACAACAATCTAGTGAGGTCAAAACTATTATCCCCATTTTACAAATGAAAAAGTAAAGCAAAGGAGGTAAGCAACTTGCTCAAAGGGCACAGGGCTAAGTAGGTATAGAATTTGAATCTAGGTAGTCTGGAAGCAATAGGGGAAACAACACAGGCAGTCTGATACCAGAATGGATCCTCTTAACCCAGTAGTTTAGTAGTGGGCTAACTGCTCTGATAAAGTTGTACACAGAGTGTATGTTACCAAAGCGCTAGGCATGATACACCCTCTGGGTATACCTCTATCTGAGCAATTATCACCTTGTATTAAAATTATCTGTGTATATATCCACTTCTGCATTACAAATTCAAGTCCTAGTCATCTTGCTCTACCAGACTCAATATACTTCAACTGTTTTAGGTTAAGAGGTGGAATAAAAACATCATTTCTATTTCTTGGGTTTGCACTTCTTTTCAACATTGGTTCTTCTGCTCTTGCTTGCTACCATTTCCTAAGACCCATCTCCTCCAAGACAGGATCTGCTTCTCAAATTGTGCTGCATTCCCAGAGATGCTGGTCAGACCTCTCAAACTACCTTGGGTACCTTCTGGGAGTCCTGCAACACCAGAGACCCACACCACCCTTCCTGCTGGGTAGGGCACTGGCAGCACAGCTCCCACCCCCAGCAGCCAGCAGCCTGGATCAGTGGCTCTTATCAGGAAGATGGGAGTCATTTGAGCCACTTGCCAACCCATCTCTCAACTGCTAAGACAGGCGCTTTCTGCTATCAGGTAGCACAAGTGCCTGGAAACCTTACACCGGGTGTGAAGGAAGAAGCACGAGGGGAAACAACACAGCATCTGGCACCCTGCCTGCTTCCATTCACTGCTTGGGGCCACAGAGACCCAGTAGGCCTAATTCACTCACCCTTGAAACCTTGGGACCATAAAAAGATTGT
The DNA here is from genome assembly GCA_004027555.1 of Craseonycteris thonglongyai. Classification (NCBI taxonomy): domain Eukaryota; kingdom Metazoa; phylum Chordata; class Mammalia; order Chiroptera; family Craseonycteridae; genus Craseonycteris; species Craseonycteris thonglongyai. The sequence continues at coordinate 20,200 of PVKE010003864.1, forward strand.
ATGGTGAGATTAGCATTACCAGACAATAGAGGTCAGCAATCAAGACTACAGTGCCGGACACATCCCCATTGGCCTCATTCTCCAAATAGCTGGAATGCTACCTCCTCTATAATATTATTGTGGGACAAAGGTCCATTGCAGAATCCAATTATAAAAAGCACAATTTTATTTCATATCTTTTATTGCAGAAGTCTGTAGAGGATAACTGAGCTAGAGTTAAGCCTAAACTTGAAATCCTTAATTCTATGTCTGAATCAGAATCTACTATTGTCCGGTAAACAAAAGAAAAATATTCCCTATTTGTTGAACCATATCTATTTACTACCCATCAAGTTTCAGTGGCAGAAATATCCCAGGGATGAAAAGCATTCACTCCATCCCAGCACTTTCCACAAACATAGAGGCTAAGTGAAAACTAACGGCAACTATGGCTGCTGAGATGCAAACACCTATTAGGAAACGAACCTTCCTTTATCACAATTCAACAACAAACTTGGTTCACGGAACAGCCTCCTGACATCAATGACATTCAATCAGGATAAGCCTGGGCATTTTGGATATATCTGGCATAAAAGACGTCATACTGAATAAAATCACACTGCAGTTAGATTCTTTGTGCAATGACTCAAGGCAGATCCTGAGTATCATTGCTAACTAAGTGACAAATAGGATATCTGACCCAAAATGGGCCCTTCTAGGGAAAAAAGACAGGACTTGGGGCACGTGGAGAGCTGAGAAAGCCTATCATTTACTCAAACATCTGTAAAAGGTAACACCAGAGATTTGTAAGTTATTCATGTGAAAGGATAGAGATGCAAATTAGGTCTCCTGCCCTGTGATTCCATGATTCTAAAAACAATGTAGACTCATATGAGATCTTGTACTATGTCATCCTTACCAGAGACATTTAGATCGAGTTAAGTCAATAGACCCAAACAGAATAACCCTAATTCCAAACACCTAACAAATAGAGGGAGAAAATAAAAAACTACAAACTGATGTAAAGTGATCTCCAAATACAGAGAAAAGCAAAGCAAAGTGCAGAATAGTATGCATACTAACACTACCATTTCAGTTTTAAAAAGGGGGTGGAGAAAATACTATTCAGGTACTAGTATCTCTGGAAGGATACCTAGATAATTAACCATACCAGTTACCTCCAAGGAGACACTAGGAAGCCAGCAGAAAGCAGACTTTTCATTCTTCAATATTTTGCATGTTTTGAATTATTAACCATGTGAATATACTATGCTTTAAAAATAAATGTAAAAGGATAAAAACACTCCATATAAAAAACTCTCAGAGAAACCACACAAGAACAGTAAAAAGACTTATGATTCTATTTAGCCCTACAGCCAAAAGTTTAAGCTTATTGCTTGCTCTCAGATACTCTCTCTCAGATACTCTCTCTGAGCCATAAAAAAATGAGAATATCATCCTACTTTACCTGACTGAAGCAGAGAGCTGGTCCAGATAACTTCTAGATGCCTTTAGCTCTTACGATTTCATACTACCCACCATTATAAATCCATAATCTATTGTTGATCTATTATTTGATCAATAATAAAATCAGATATGAAATAACTTTGAGGCAAAAAATAAATATATAAAGAACCACCACCACCATACACCCAATTCTCCCATTTAAATTCCCCTGAGAAGTCGGGATGGCTCAGTGGGTTAAGCGCTCACTTTGTAGACCTGGGGACCGAGGATGAAATTTCGGCCCTGGCCCGTGTGGACCCATGTGCTGAACTGGGGAGTGCCCCCAGTTCAGTTCTCACCGGGGTGAAGACCCTGGCCCAGTTCCTGCCCTGTGCAGCCCTTCACCCACCTATGGAATGAAACTATGTGGAAAAACCGATGATGTGCAACTATGGAGACTGTTCTGGGCCCTCCCACTTCTCTCTGTGTCTGTCTCTGTATCTTTCTCTCTCTCTGTCAAAAACAATAAAAATAAATCTTTAAATTCCCCTGAACATGTACAGGAAAGAAGAATAAACACATAAAGTTCCTAACACAATGCTTGACACATGCAAGTACACAATAAATTTTAGCAACATCCCAATTCAAAACACTAGCTAAATACAAATTATTGAAGAAACTGGGCTCTATATTGACTTCAAGTTCTACATGAATCAGCTTTCAGGTAATGGGTAAAATATTTTCAATATCAAATACAGTAAACTCCACATTACTCAGACCTCAAACTGGCACTCTCAAGCAACCAGAAAAATTTGTCTCATTTCCAGCTAACTGAGAGTCTACTTACATTTATCTGGCATCTACCAATCCCCATGGGTGCCAGTTAATTGAGAGTCTATTGTACTTGGCATGCGAAGACAAGAAAGTACATGTTCACTCCACTCAACAATCAGACCCTTTGGTCTGAGGGGCACAAAGCTCAGAGGAAAAGGCACTGGCTAAAGAGACACAAGATATAGGTAGAAGCATCAGCTTTGCCATTCCCAGTCATGAAGCTTAGAATGGTATATCTGTACCACCTGAAGAGTCACCTATTTTTTGGAGTCGTAGGAAAGACCTTTGTCAAAGTATTTTATAAACTGTAAAATGTAATATAAATTTAATAATTGAGGATTATGCACAATTTTAGTTACCATGCTTCAAATCCAGAGAGGGTAATTATAGAGAAAGCAACAAAAATTATTAAGGAGATTTTTTTTATATTTATATAAAGGTTGATTTATTTATTTTGAACATTTACTGAGTTTTACTCATCACATATCCCTGACACTAAAGGAGGAGCTAAGGATACAAAGATTAAGAGACTTCCTGCCCTTAAGGAATTTAAAAGGCACTGAGGTACAAGAATACAGGGCTGGTAATAATAATAAACATGGTTATTATATATTGAATACATACTATGTGTCAAGCCCTGATCTAAGGACATTACATACATTATCTCTTTTCATTCTTGCACTAATCTCTTAACATGTTTTACAAGGGAAGAAGCTGAGGCTTAGAAAGATTAAGTAATTTAGCCAAGATCACACAGATATGAAGTAGTAGTAAAGCTGGGACTCCAACTCAGACCTATCTGTCTGCAAGCCCATTCTATTTTCTATAATCTTAAAGTGGGAAAAGCCTTCCTAAGCATGACACAAAAGAACAGAAACCAGGAAACCAGATGGCTCAGTGAGTCAAGCGCTCCTCACGCTGGAGCCCTGGGACCGAGGATTGAATCCCAGCCCTGGCCCGTGCTGTGCGGACCCATAGCCTGAACTGGGGTGTGCTTCCCATGGGGGAGGCTTCCAGTTCAGTTCTCAACCCCCCTCCATTTGGCCCCTGGCTCGAGGGGGCGTGCCTCCCATGCAGGAGGCCCCTAGCCCAGTTCCGGCCCTGGGTGGCTCCCACCCACCTGTGTGGAACAAAACCGTATCAAAAACTGATGACCTACAACTATGGAGACTGCTCTGGGCCCTCCCCCTTCTCTCTCTCTCTCTGTCTTTGTCAAAAACAATAAAATAAATTAAAAACATTAACAGGCCCTGTTACATTAAAAAAATTTAACCTTCAATATTGTAAATGCAAAAAACAAGGTGCAAGAGAATATGATGAGTATGCTGTTGGTGTAAAAGGAGTGGGGGAAGTGTAACATAAGAAACTAACAACGATCTTACCGTATGTACCACGGTGAGCCAATCACAACAAGCAAAGGTTCAAAGGTTATAATAGACCGCCTCTCTGACTCGGGCCAATCTGAGCAGGCTTTTTACTAGAACACAGTGTAGCTTCGGGTACAGAACATGTATAATGTGCATGCATAAAAAGCCTGCTTGGATTGGCTGTGTTAGAGAGGCAGTCCGAGCAGCCTTGCAGTGACTGGTGCGGGATCGAGCTGGAAAATTCGTTTAGCGGCATATCCAGACGATTTTCGGGATCGAGTTGGAAAATTCGTTTAGCGGCATAGCGAGACGTTTATCGGGATATACTGGGCATATAAGACGACCCCCGATTTTCGGTTGACTTTTTTTCGTTTCAAAAGTCGTCTTATACGCCGGAAAATATGGTAATTGTTCCGTGAATAGGGTACTGGGCAGACAGGGAATAGGAATGAGAGGAAGACACTTCACTAAATACATTTTTATGAATTTAGAGTCACAACATCTGCTTATGAAAAGTAAAATGTATTAACAGTTTTAAAAATTTCATTTTAATTTACAGTTTTGTTTTTTTATTTGTTTGTTTTTGGGCAGAATAACACGTATTATCATTTCTCAAAGAACAATCAATGGAAAACAGGTTGGGATACCCTGAATTAGATAATTTCTTTGCCGAAAACAGGAGACTAGACCAGTCAAAATTTTCAGGTTTCTTTAAACTCTAGCATACTGCTAAGCCAAACAAGTATTTACCATTTGCCTAAAGCTAACGCTAAAGAAAATAATTCATGGTGGTGCAAATATCCAGAAAGAGTAAATGATGCCTTCACCAAACCCATGAAAATCTAACATAAAAGTTTCCTGAAACAGGTTTCCTAGGATTAAAAAAGAAAAACCTACAGGGTAGCATTGTAAATTACTAGAGTGCGAAATACAAAGCAAGCATACAGGAAAAATGCACATATATACAGATGAGTCTCTGTTAACCATAGCATTTTTATAAGGCTGACAAAAATCACTAATGGTCCCTGATAAGCACCTTTCTGAAAGGCTTCATAATATGCCATCATTAACCAATTGATCTACAATATTGTAAAACATAGCCAGTTCAAAGCCAAAATGTTGTAAGAAAAAAAAAAATCTATTTAGTATGACCAGCAGCTAAAGACCTGTAACAGAAAGTAAGGGGGCAAAAGATGTGTCTATAATGCATAATGAGGAGCAGCTGGGGATGGGGAGGAGTTAGCCAACAAAAATATTAACCTCTAAACCCCAACACAGACCTTTTAAATATGACCAACCTCACTTCAAAGTCTGGAATAATATCAAAATGAGCCAAATCAGCTTATTCAAAGGCATGACTCAAACTATGAATACAGCATACAAAACACACAGTAAAATCTGTGTGAGGATAGCAAACACAGACATATGCAATGGACCACATACAGTGACAGCTGTATGCACTATTCTCCATCCTTTAAACAAGTCTGTCCCTGCCTCTCACGGAGATATTACAGCATAAGACCAAAGTCATACTGTCAAAACAAGCACTACCAACTCCCTAAAAGCTTTGCCAAAGCTTCCACTGTGAGAGTCAGTCATTGTGGAGACTTTCTCAAGTTCCAACAAAGTCCTCAAACCCATTGTGCCAGCCACTGACGGTGACAGTGTTCCTGGAAGTTTGTATGAGGTGCAAACCAATGAGTTAAGCTTTGTGGGTACTGGGAGCCACCATAAAACATCTTCTAACTTTGCAGTTCTTGCTTTGAAATCAGTCCTACTTACCCCATCCCCTAGAAACCAAGAAATAGCAGGTGAAAGCTGTCAAAGCCACATGCATATTCAGAGTGATTAGGGGACTGGCCAGTCTTTACAGGATAAGTGACCTCATTTGCAGATTCTTTTGCAAAGGACTGGAGGTTGGAGAGGTGTGGGGGAATTGATTAAGAAAGCGGGAGTGGGGAGGGGGAGCTAAACAATTCCTGCTTTCTACCCGAAACTGTTACCCACTCTCCTCAGAATGTTGGTGAAGCACTGACCTGCAGAAGAGAAAATAGAAAAAAGAAAACGTAAGTCTATAAATGTGACTACATAAAAATCCCCAAGGTAGGATGACCTATGAAACTAAGCTCCATGCAACAAGGGCTAACTATGCAGCTGCTTTTCTACTTGCTTAACAGTCCAAGATAAATAAAGCAGACTCATAGAAGCCCACCAACTTCCAGGAAAACAGAACCAAAGTCCTCCTGACTCAGGACAAGCCAAACATCCCTGAAATATATCCCTAAATGAAATCCATATAGGTCTACTTTGGAAATTGTTCTGGCTGACAGCAATTAACAACCCCTCCTCCAAACTGCCAATGTGCAGGGGAAAGAACTGCTCAAAATAAAACAACTGGAAGAACTTCCCATAAGCCTCTGTTACAAGTGTTCCAACTCAAGCAGTAGCTAGCACCCACATTCAAACCCCACAGCACCCCTAGACCATGTCTGCAGTTCCTCTAGTTCTACCAGTGTAGCTTCTGCCCCCGCCCCAAACCCCAGAGCTACCCCCACCTAACCCTCCCAATAAATCATGCTTTGCTTGTGGTATTTCCAATTAGGATCCGGCAAAATCAATGCGGCCAAAAGGAAAAATAAACAGCATGCCTCCTCAAAAACCACATGCGTGGAATAAAATATCCAATACTCACTGCAAAATCTCTTTTCTTCAGCAAAAGAAAAGCAAGAAACCAGCTTCTACATGGGAAAAATCCCACATACCAGGGCAGGCACTGTTTGGGGACTTAGGTCCCTACAAAACCCAAGTATTATGGTTGAACACACCCATGTGGAAGTCTAAACCTCAAAGGCTCAGTTTCCACCCTTGGGAAAATATGTTTTTAAGCAGTTACTCAACCATTATCATTTGGCAATTCAAAATTGTCATCTTCATAAGTGGTAATTTTCATGTGTCCTGCGCCTTGAATCCTCAGCTGAAATTTCTAGATGCCACGTATGTTCAGGACACATCAGAAGGAAATGTTATTACTGGCTGCTCTCTTTCATTCCTTTCTCAGAACCTGCTTCATCCAAATTCAGAATCCAAAATGCCAGAGGCACTACAAAGTATATCGTTCACCATCACCATTAAAGAGGCCCCAACTTAACTAGCAAGGGAAGTCTTCAGGCTGGAGAACAGATGAGTATTACGTATTATACAGGAGCACAAATCAGAAACTGAAAGGAGATGAGGCAGGGAGAACAAGGGCCAATGAGAGATAACTCCTGTAAAATTCTTTTCTGAATCTATTATCTCCAAAGCTATGATTTAAAACAACTTGTATCAAGCTTCCTCATTTTTTAAGCACATCCAATGATTAATCCAAAAAATAGTATTTTGTGAGGTTTCTCAATTTGGTATTTTTCCTGCATCCATAAAAACAAGCCATAGTAGCTTTTGAAGCTCACTGGTTGAAAAGGTTAAAGGTTCCTAGTTGATCAACTAGGCTTAGACCCAAATGGTGGTGATATATCCAGCTGCGGCACTCTAGAATCTCTGAGCAGCAATGGAGAAGGCAGATTAACACTGCTTCAATGAACTGGAACAGGTTAGCTCTAATTGCCCCTTACTTGTGTAGTTCCTCTATTTCCCTTAAGCACACCATCACAAAGGCACATTTTACACATACACACGTGCATTCAATTAATATCGAAATACAGGAAACTAAACATCATGTTGCCATGCCCACCCAGCACATTCAGCAGTTAAATTCCACCCCAGCTTCTGTTTTCAAAGACCCCACCACCTCCACCTTTAGCCTGGTGTCAATGAAAAGATCAGGTACCATTCACAAATCCCACAACCACCAGTCCACTAGAGCTGGAAAGAGGATCAAGGACCAAACCCCCCAGGGAAAATCTGGAGAAACAATTAAAGCCATCTGCAGGCCCCAACTGAGAAGAGGGAAGACAAAGTTCAATTCAACAACCACAGCCCCAGGCAGTACTGAATCCTACGGACCCCAAAGGATCCTTTGACCTCACAGTCTGGGTTGGGGTGGAACGGCAGACATGTGAACAAATGTTAATCTAAAAAGTCCTATAAAAGTGTATGGAAGGGGAAGCCGGGATGGCTCAGTGGGTTGGGCGCTGGATCGAGTCCCGGCCCCAGCCCGTGCGGAACCATGTGCTGAGCTGGGAGCTCCCCTAGTTCAGTTCTCTCTCTGTCTCTGTATCTCTCTCTCTCTCCCCTCTGTCAAAATAAATAAATAAATAAAATATATATTAAAAAAAAAGTGTATGGAATTTATGCTTTGGAAACCAGCAGGAATATGGGAGGGATGAGAGCACACACAAAAGGCATCCAGGAGAAATCAATATACCATCTGATTTTTGAAGATTACAAATGAGACAGCTATAAGGCAGGAATTTCAAGTTGAAGGAACACAAATAAGATACTGAATTGGCCAGGGTGGCAGTGTGCTAAGAAACTACAAGCCCCTGAACATGAACTTGGAGGTGGAGTAGAGTAAGAGATGAGGCTAGAAAGGCAGGCAGAAGTCAGGGCAGAAGAACCTGGTAGGCCAAACAAGAGAATGGACTCTATCCTGAAGTCAAAGGCTAGCTATCAAATGATTTTAAGCTCTTTTAGATGGATGACTAAGAAATCTGGAGGGTGGGCTTAAAAAGATTGGAAAGAGACTGCAAAAGACAAAGGTATCCCAGTTCAATTTCCACAAATCAAAAGGACAAAAAGAGATATCTATCTGATGCTACCTATTTAGCCAACAAACTTCATAAAATTTTAAACAAATGACATTTTCACTGTTCCTGCATCCATGTACCACTGAAACAGCCAGTGCATCTGTCTGCCATTCACACTCCCAGTAGAGATCCCACGGTTCCCTGCAATGTCCACACACCTGATGCAGGTGCTATATTTCAGCACTCTCCTTTCAGCCTTAGCAAAGAAGTAAATGTCTCCTCTTCTCTAACTAGAGAGACCAGAACGACCAGATCCATATTTCTCTCCACCACCTGCATGATGAGCAAATTGGGTTTCCCAGGGTAACACCTGCTCATCTCTAGTAGTTCCCAACTCTGGCACTTAATCAATCAGGAATGCATTAACACTCCACACTGATCAAGCAGTAAGCAAGAACTCATCAAGAACTGCTATACAGCAGGTATATAAGGGAGGCAAAGAATAGACGTTTACTGCTGGGTTCCATGACAGGCACTTTAAATAATCTGTTACTCATTAGAGCAGCTCATTAGAGTATGTGTTAATTCTCCCATTTCAGAGATATGTAAAGAGGAGTTCAGATGTTAACCCTCTTAGTGCTACCTTCTGCCAGCGGTACTAGCGAGAAATGTGAAGGGTAATTTAATGGTCTACGCATGAGCCAATATATTGGCCCGCCGCACTTTTCGCCCAAGATGCAAAAGCCAATATATCGGTCTGTTGCACTAAAAGGGTTAAATATCTTGCCAAAGGCCAGGATTCAAACCCAAATATGAGAAATTCGAAACATTGCTTCTTTCACTACACCAAACTTCAAGTATATATATTAACAAATATAATTATATATTAAGTGTTGGTAATAATAGTAACATAGTAACATCTCCCCTTTAAAAACTGAGAAGGGACCCATATTGTATTGTCTTAGATTAAGGAATCATTCAGAGAAGTCACAATTGAGTGATCCCAAGTGGAATCTCCAAGCACTACTGAAAAAAAAAAAGTCATTCCTGAGCATTAGTGACCACAAAATATTCAGATTCAAAAATCAGAAGGGAGGCCGGGATGGCTCAGTGGGTTGGGCGCTCACTTCGCAGCCCTGGGGACCGAGGATCGAATCCCGGCCCCGGCCTGTGCGGACCCACATGCTGAACTGGGGAGTGCCCCGGTTCAGTTCTCACCAGGGCGAGACCCGGGCCCAGTTCCTGCCCTGTGCAGCCCCGCCCACCTGTGTAATAAAACTATGTGGAAAAACTGATGATGTGCAACTATGAAGACTATTCTGGGCCCTCCCTCTTCTCTCTGTCTCTGTATCTCTCTCTGTCAAAAACAATAAAAATAAATCTTTAAAAAATAAATAAGTAAATAAATAAATGAAAATCAGAGGAGCTTGGCTCTACTCCAAAGAAATATATCAAATCCTCCATACTTTCCCCTCAGTCTTGAAGATGTTTGAAAAAATGCGTGGCTGATGGCTAGATTGCTTGCTTGCTAGCACTCTCTTTCTCTCTCTCTCTCTCAAGTAATTTCCCAAACTACTTTCCCCACCCAAATTACAGAAATATGTCCAGGATTCACTTGGCAGTTCTGATCCGATTTGCCCCAATCCTGGCTCAAGCAGCTTTGCATTACCCTCCTAACTAGATCAGCGCCAGCCAATGGGCTTATTCAAGCCGATCTGTGATGGATTAGATAATGAAACCTTAGCCATGTAAGCTGCCTGCTTGTATTGGGGCTGTAGGGGAGAAGAATACGAAACTTAATACTCCTAGGGGCCACCTAAAACACCAAATGCACTCGCCATCCCTCACTCCCATCTGTTTGCTCACGCTCCAATTACTGCCATTTCCTTTCCATCATCTCTGATGCTCTCCCTTTCTGTCTTTAAAGAAAATGCACAGATGCCCCAGAATAAAGATATTTACTATGTTTTACAAATGTATATCAACAAAAATTCAAACAACTCTACTCACTAAAATGACCATCTTTATTGTTTTTACAATTAAAGCCTGACATTAAACTGATGGCCTGAAAGATGTCAAACTAGTAATACACTAGCAACATTCTTGTTTACACTACGTAGCATATAGTGAATTTCTTTCTCCAGTCCTGTATTCTTGAAGCCTGTCTGCACTGGTCTGCTTTATATCAAAATGAAAGTCAAATAAATCTCTAGTTAAGTCTCTGTTGTGTTCACATGTCAGTGTGACAGAAGAAAAAATGACAAGGCAGCTAGAAAACGGGAGGGACTTGGGAGACAAATTCAACTCGGGCTAATTTCTTGAGCATCCTGAAGAATAATTCTACTTTGAAATCAGATCTGAATTTCTCCTTCACAAAGCTATTCCCAGTTTTACATTCATAGTGTTCCTTGTGAGGCTTAAGAAAAATTAGTAATTTTTGACTGTGCCTCAGTTTCTGCATCTATAATATTTACCACTGAATATCTGTGTATCCCCCTCCCCTCCCCAAATTAATGTACTAAAGCCTTAGCTCATACGTGATGATATTTGGAGGTGAGGTCTTTGGGGGTGATTAGGTTTAGATGAATGAAATCATAAGGACGGCACCCTCACGATGGGATTAGTGGCTTTATAAGAATTTAAGCCACCCAGGCTATGGCACTTTGTTATGGCAGCAAAAATTAAAAATTCAGCAATTGTATTGAGATGTTGTTTATGATTATCAGTTAGAAAGAAAGCACATTTTTATAACTCCACTCAAATGGTAGCACAATGTTCAATGTAGCACCAAATACCAAATTAAAGTCCAAAGAGACATCCACTTAGGAGGAAAGAAACCCAGAAGCAAGGGAAGACAAACTATTTCAAGAAATAGAGCATCCACCTAGCAATTACAGGCTACCTGGAGCCCCCCTCCCTGAGACCAGGTAGAAAGTCTGCCTTCTACTCAAATCAACAATATGAACTGCTGAACCTACCTAGCTAAACTGGATTTGTGAGTTTACGGTTCAAAGCATTTAAGATGACCATATGGTAATCACATACCAACATTTCACTGCACTGAAGAATTTTGCTGAAGGCTATAAGTAATAACTAAGATGCACCTTGCATCTAAGTTTGTAGAAAGTTGCACAAAAACAGAATTTTTGTTGAACTGTTGTCATTCACTAGAAAAGCTGACAAAAAGAATTCATTACCCAGAATGTTTTAGAAAGTCCAATTTTCATTCGTATCAGACTTGCTTAAAGTGAAATGAACCTCTAGTATCTATACATGTGACTCATTTAACCTTCCATCAGGTTAGAGTACAATACTGTCAAGTACCCTCTTTAACAACTATATTTCTCAAACATATTCCAGTTTTCAAGTTGAATTTGTCTCTTCCCTCCTACTCCATGGTTCAGGGTTATCTATTTCTATACTATTTTCAGACTATGCTGACTCCTCCTCCATTCACATAAAGCTTCTGGATCTGCCCTTAAAAGGACCGCCCTGTCTCCCTTAGGGTTCCTTGTGAGTCTAAGGATTTTAACAGAAGTACCACAGACTCTCTCATGTCCTCTTTGGTACACTTTGGGAAGTAATGATTTACTCTAAAGCTTAGTGGCTATAACTCAACAGGGTTCAGCTTTGCAATCTGCAACCTAGAGGTGTAGCTCCATTTCATAAGTAAGTAAGTAGCCTTAGGTCGTTAACCTCAGTAAATTACTTTCCTCTGTAAAAAAAAAAAAAGTGTTAATCCTTGACACTCAAAAGATTGAGGAATTGTATAAAGTTACTTACACCCCTAAATTTCATGATTTTTTTTCTATCCTTTAATTATTTGCCAAAAAAAAGGTAAATTTCAACTTAACAAGCATTTAGTTACTATGTACCCAAAACCATCTGCTATTATTAAAAACACATACAAAGAAACATAGTTCCTGTCTTCTAGAAACTTAGTCTCACTAGAGAAACAACAGTAATAAAACAATTAAAGGACAATACATATGATACATAATTAAGCATTGATATAAAGGAGGCAAGAAGAAGGTCTGACTGGTGTGAACTAAAATGTCTGGAAAGGCTTCCCAGAAGGAGCTATGACCTCGGAAAAACTCCATTTGTATTAATTTGTAAGAAAACAAAAAACAAAAAACGTGCTTGAAGACAAATCCATAAACCAAAAAAGGTCAGCTAAACTAAGAAATTTAAAGTATATATTTACATGAGGCCTACAGGCATGTCTACACCTGATAACGCCTAAGTTGCCCCCTGCTCCTGCTCCTGCTCCTCCACTACAACCCAGGACACTGAACAGCCAGTGGGTGTCCTAGCTATAGAAGATGCAACTGCCGCTGTATCCACAGTTCCTCAACCTAGGCCCGCTGCCCTCACTTCATTCAAAGGTCACCTAGCAGAGAGGCCTTCCCTGACCACCTTCATCTATCCCGTTACCTGTTTTATTTTTCTTCTTAGCATTTACCACACATAGTTGTTGATTTCTTTATTATCTGTCTCTTTCAACTGGAATATTAGTTCCATGAGGACAAGGTCTTTGTTTTTGTTCACTACCATATCTCCTAGGCTCTAAAACGGGGCCTGGCACATAATAGCTGTTCAATAAACATTAGTTAAATGAATATTAAATATTCTATAATTATTTTCAGAATGATACAAGAACATCCCTAGAGGTATAGGTTACCAAGGCTTAAATTTTACTTTTTCATAAACATGATTTCTCCTTTACTCCCAATTATACCTCAAATTTCACCCTCCCAATAAACCTTGCTGTGACCAATTCAGCAGGGATGACCATCTCCATCTTCTGGACTCGGTGGCACAAAAACCTCTGCACACTTTGGCTCTAAATTATGCAATGCCTTTTGATATGCATCTACCCTGTGGTATCTCTACTCCTAAAAATCATATATATACATATGTATACATGTACATAACGTACTTTTTAAAAACTTTTCACCTATTTTGTTTCTCCACCTAGATTTTAAGTACCAAGTACCTTAAGGTCAGGGAACTTGACGTATTTTTTAGAAGTTAACTTAGAAATCATCCTGTACAAACACTTGATTTTACAACTACGGAAATAAAAGGCCCCCCCAAAAAGGGATTTTCCCAGAACCATACAGCAAGTTGAAGTCAGGGGACTAAATCAATGATGATATACATACCTGTGTGACATGGAATGTTGGAACTACAACAATGAGAATGCATAAAGTTAAAAATAAATAAGGATCCACAAATTCACAAAGTAAAAAAAAATTCTCTGTGGGATAGTTCAAAGTTGCCCATTTGTACCCAAAGGACCTAATCCACTCCTTCGTCTGCATACCCCAAAATCCCTATACACTGCTCCGCTTCCAAATCTTACTGTCCTTAGCCAATCTGAAGGCAATTAGCAAATAATGGGCCCCAGGAGGAAAGGGGGAAAGGGAGGAGTCTTGCTGGTAACTATGATTGACAGAAACAATAAATGAATACAGACATACACAGATATACGCACACAGTAGGCAGAAAATGCTCACCAGGATTCACAACCAGTCTTTACTCCTTAGAATCCAGTATTAACCCACTTCACCTGAAGTCTCCCCAAATTCCTGTATTTTTATCCATGACCCTGAGCTTTTACTTCTCACAATCCCTCTGCCTGAGAGTTCTAATGAAGAACAAGAGCAGGCAAACAAAACAAAATTCAAAAATAAACACCAAGGGGATCACTGTACCCAAATCAACAGAAGTTAACAGTGGCCTCGGCAAAGGAGACCAAGAAGCACACAGTAAACATGCCAGGCTTAAATACAGCTTAGTCTCTGACACAGGAAGTCAGGCAGAGCCTTGAAAAGCAGGAGCAGAGCACAGGAAGTCTTTTACCACTGCAGAGATTTCCAAGAGTGCTGTAATGGAGAGAGCACAGGAATAGGAATTAGAAGACTAGACTTCCAGTTCTAGTTTAACTACCAAGCTAAATAGGTGGCCTTAGGCAAGCCACGAATCTCTTGACTTTTGAGTCCCTATCTATAAAAGGAGGTAGTTAAACCATTTGAGGACCTAATCCACTTCAAAAAAAGAAAAATGAAAAGCAAAACTACTGACTTTTCTTTCTTCCCCTACCAAAAAGTTCAGGTTGAACTATTTTGCATAAGAATCTTCCAAGTCTATGTAGGTTAAGAACTCTGGAAAAGATGACATCTCTGGTCCCTTCTAACATTCTATGATTCTAAGAGAATTAGGCAGATGTCTATATAAACAATTGCTGGTAGGTGAGCCCCCACCCACCCACTCCATTTCATAGTAAGTATTTTCTGAACACCAGAGACCAAATCCTAAAACTAAAAACTACGAAGGTTTCACATTCTTCCTCAAATCATAAAGCCAACTGACATTACTCCATTTTCCACTTTACCCAAATCAAGCACTTTATCCTTGAGCCCGCCACTCAGAATCCAGACTTCTAATAGCCCTACAAATTTTACTTTAAACCCCAAAACATGAAGGACCTAGTGGGTGCCCTAGCTTTGTCGGATGCAACTGGCAACACCGAAGAGGGATGTGTCTGTCCTGTGTCTCTTCAGACTCAGCATGCTCCACAGAGTTAATGTGACTGAGCACCACGGTGTCCCCACGATGCTACCAAACTCCCTGCACTTCTCACATTCCTTGTGTAACTGATTTAACCCACAAGCTAAGCCACATCCCCTTTGAGCTCTCGAGGAGTTTTCTCGCTTTTTAGTTCTCTGCTTTATGTGCCACTCCCCTCCCCATCCCAGTGTCCGCTGCCAGAAGATACCGCTCCGGGGGCGGTTTCTCACCTCCGTACCCTTGTCCTCGCCTCACTCCAGAGGCTCTCTGGGCAGTACACCCAGGACCTCCCGGTTTCCACTCCACCCCAAGCAACGAAGGGAGGGTTTGAAGAAATAGAATCCATCTCAACCATGTTCGATCCCCCCCCAAACCCATCCACGCGTCGTGTCCCCTCATCCCCTCGGGAATCGGGACCCTCGTGGGCACACCAAGGTCTTTCCCCTCCAAGCCGGGGCTCGCCCCACCTTCCAACCAGGCCCCGACCGGCCCCCTTCCACTTCCAAGCCAAGACCCCTGACGCCCACCCGCCCCCGAGCCCCGGGCCGCCCTCCCGGGCCCCCTCCCAGGCCGCGCGCCGCACGCCCGCCGGCACGGGGCCCCCGTCCCGCGCCGTCACCTGCATCCCGCCGCCGCCGTCGGCCACCGCCTCCTCGGTGCGCGGCCGCTTGCTCAGGCCGGGCTCGGCTCCGTCTCCTCCCGCTCCGGGCACCGGCAGGTCCAGCTCCGACTCCCGCTTCATCCCCCGGGCACCGGCGCCGGGCCCAAGCTGCGATGGCTGCTGCGGCTGGGTGCCTTCCGCCATCCGCCCGCGCCCCCTCGCCTCCGGGAGCCAGGCGACCCTCGACAGGCCACCTCCCCCCTGGGCCTCGGCCCCGACAGTCGCGACGGGCGGGCGCGCGCCTGCCCCGCCCCCGCGTGCGTGCGTGCGTGCGCGTGCGCGCGGGCCCCGCGCCCCTTCGCGGCGGGCGGTCGGCTCCGTCGCCCCGCACGCGCACACGCGACCCCCGGCCCGGCCCTCCGCGCGCCCCGCCTCGCACTCACGGAGCTCGCCCGCCGGCCCGCGCCCTCACACTGCCTCTCCCAACACGCCGGACCCAGGGAGGAAGGGGGCGGGCCGGGCCCCCGCGACGTGGGGAGGGGCTCGCGGCAGGACGGCGCTGACTGGCCGGGATCCTCCGACCCGCCACTGTGGCAGCACCGGGAAGGCGGGGAGACAGAAAGGAGGAGGGAGGGACCGGGATCTGGGACTCCGGCCCGCTCGGGAGGCTGGGGCAGGGGTGGGGCCGGCGCCCCTCGGCAAGCTCCGCCGGCTCCCGAGGGAGTCCGGGGGGAGATCGGTCAAGTTCGGGAATGTCCGGCACCCGCGAGGGACGGTCTGGGCGGCACCGCGCAGCCGGAGCGCCGGCGAGCGCGGAGGGGGCGGGGCCTGTCCTTTTAGGGGCGGGGCCTCCGCCTAGGACAGGCGGAGCTTGAGAGGCCTGAGGGCTGGATCGGTTTCCAGCGAGGAAAGAAAGGGTCGCTTACGGGAAGGGGTACTTGGCCTGCTCTCTCTCCCGAGGAAGAATGGGGGTCTCGAGTTGGAAGGTTCAGGAGTAGAGGTGGCTCTTTCCAATTCTAAAACCTTTTACTCTAATTAGAATAGTTATCACATTTCTGATCATCTTAACACCTGATGCTTGAAAGAGCTTGCCCTATGCACTTTGCACAATGCACCCACGGACCCATTTTGAAGCTGATGGTATAGGCAGAGTAGGTACCAGGAACCCCTTCACAGCGATGATGAAGGTGAAGCTTGGTTAAGTCCTGCAGCTAAAAAGTGTCAGATCCAGCTCTCAGGACACCCGATTGATCATTCTTTCTCGACACCTTGCTGCCTCTGTAACACTTATTGCTTAGCAACTTTCTGCAATTAACGATATTGTGTAATAGCTTCTTTATCCTACCAGATTGTAAGAACCAAGGAGGGGCCTCTATTCTCTCTGGGCTTCATATTATGCCCTGTACATTACAGGGATACAATTATATTGCGTGAACGACTTGGATTCTACTAACTAGCTTAAATAAATTAATTCATCTCCTTGAACCCCTGCTCCATCATTTATAAAATGAGGATATGGTTTAGATCAGTAGTTTACAGCCAGGGGCAATTTTGTCCCCTCCCTTCTCACCTAGGGCATTATGGAGACATTTTGGGTCATTAAAACTGAGGGGTGCCACTGGCGTCTAGTGGGTAGAGGCCAGAGATGTTTACCACGCTGTGATGACAACAGTTATCCAGCCCAAAATGTCAGTAGTGCTGAGACTGAGCAAGCCTCAATTAGATGAGGCACAGCGCCTAACTGCTTAATAAGTGGTAAATATTTATCATCTAATTTGTTTAGTGATAACAAATTACTGCTTAGGGGCCACTGGAGCTGGAAAGAGAAGCCCGGACATCTCCTAATACAGCAATTCGGGTCATCATGTTGGAAGTCCAAGCACCTGCAAGCTGTTCTGGAGCTGAACTAGACCGTCCCAACCTAAGTTAGGAGTCTTCAGTTGGCAGTGTCCCCATAGCAGATAGGGCTTAATCCTGTGCAACCAAGTATGAGTATTATGGCTTTGAAGAAAACTCAGGCTGTTTCCTGGCAGCCTATGGAATAACAATGACTTTTTCTTTTTTTTAACCTAGGGACATCAATGGTTACTTTTCTGAAAATTTTACTTTACAAACTGGTAGCTTGAGAATCCTCCCCTCCCTAGCTGCCTTGCCAAAATACTGAAATTTAAATGATTCTGGGTCCTTCCTGGGCTGCTCTATGACCCAGCAAGAAATGAGACCTGGGATCAGGGCTGCTTATGACTCAAATTATTGTTAGGCAAGTAGCACACATGTCCCTAAGAAATAGAACAATGTAGTATGGGAACATTTGAATGACCAGGCAGAACAAAGAGAAATTGGCCCCTGCCCTGTGAATAAGCATTAAGCATTTAGGGAGAGGGAGAATAGCAGCCTATAAAGAGCAGAAGAGGCCAGATGTGACCACAGTGGTACGCAGACCAGGAGCACTTCTTTCACATGTATCTGCAGACACCTCTTTGGGAACAGGTGGTTATAAAATACTACGGGGGGGGGGGAATGCCGGGATGGATCAGCAGCTTGAGTGCTCGTCTTGCAGCCCCAGAGTCCATGGATCAAATCCTGGCCCCAGCCCATGCAGACCCCTATGCTGAACCGAGCTGTGACCCCAGTTCGGTCCTCACCAGGGAGAACCTCCTATGTGAGAGAGACCCGGCTAGTGCCTTCCCTGCGCAGCCTCGCACCCACCTGTAGAGTGGAACTACATAGAAAGCTATTGACGTTGCTGTGGAGGCTGCTCTGTACCCTCCACTTTCTCTCTGTCTCTCTCTGTCAAAAACAATAGAAATAAATCTTTTTCAAAAAATACTACAGAGGAAGACAATTAAAGAATATTTTCCTAGAAAGATTATTTAGCTACAGAAACTACTAAAATTCTAACATTTATTCATTTATCCATTTGACACACTATAGGAAAGAGTCATGATACCAAAAAGAATAAAATTGATTCCTGGGACCAAGGAGCTCACAATATAAGGAAGTCAAGATAAACAAATAAAAGGAGAATTACAATGCATCAAGAACATGGACCCTAATAACAAACATGGGTTTAAGTCTGACTTGGTCATATATTTGACCTTGTACAAGATCTGTAGCATCTCTTAGCCTGGTTTCTTCATTTGTGTAGCAGACACTGGTAGTTCCCAATCCAATATCCTCTTATTCCTTACCACCAGAATCCCAATTTTGTTCAGGGCAAAAATCTTTCCAGCTTTAAAAAGAGAAAAAAATATATAAAAATCTCAGATTCCCCGGCAGCAGCTAAGGGTGGCCACAACACAGCCTGGCCAGCAAGATCACTTTCCAATTAATAAGACAAAACCATGAGAAGAAAAAGATCTTTGCCCTTCATCCATTGCCCTTTGCCCTTTACCCTTTCCTCCTGCCTGGAACACAGATTGAGAAAACAGCAGACATCTTGTCTCCATAGTAACAAAAGCTACATGTTAAGAATGGTATTATGGAACCACCTTCCCAGCCCTAGTACTTCTATCTCTAATCATTGTTATGTGAACAAAATAAGTTCCCATTTGGGTAAGCCACTATGGATAGGTTTCTACATGCAGCCAAACTCAACTCCTGATATGATCTGTGAACCAAGGGTAATAATAGTATCTCCCCTGAGGTTCTTTTGAGCATTAAATAATGCATGTAAAGCACTTAGCATGACACCTGGCTCATAGACGCACTACATAATGGCAACTCAGACCTTTTTACTGCTATTATTACTCCTATCATCCTTATTAACATAATTATTATATGTTCCAAGAGCTATAGGAGCATATAGGAAGATGTCACTCCCCCTGCCTGGGGAAGACAGCACAAGTTTCACTGAGAATGTCATGTTTGATCTGGGTATTTAAAAATGAGGAAGAATTTCCCAGGATATGGTTTCTGATAAAAAGAGAGGAAATTCTTGTGTGCCTACAAGGGCTTAGGACGAGTTCAGCATTGTTCTCCAGGAGAAAACACTGATAGACTACAGCTCTGGCCTTGGGTCAGAGGACCAGGACTAGAGTCAGGACCAGTTATGGTCCTCAAACTGAGATGGAGAGAGGCAAGTGGGGGACCAGAGCACCTAGCCACAGGGCTCGTGTGCACCCATAGGAGATCAGAGATCTTACGAAAAATCTATTCAAACACCACTGATTGCTAACCCAGTACTCTGGTTACCGACAGCCATCAGACAAACTGGTATTGCACACTTCTGTATTTATAAACTCTTTGAGAACACGAGTGCTTTCATAATCCCTTACTTGATTTTTGTGTCCCTAGCACCGAGCACAGAGCTTGACACAAAATATGTGGTTATTCCAACAATCCTAAAAAAAAAAAAAAAAAAAAGCATTCATAAACAACAGCTCTAGGCCTCACCTTTCCCTTGGAAGAACAAACACAGACCCAGAGCAGAGCGGATGATCTTAGAATGCGGTCTTAACCATGTACACTTCTAAATAAAGACAGACTGTTCTGGACCGGGTTCTTCCCCAAAATTTATTACCTCTCTAATCAGAGACAGAAGAGTAGATATAAACAGAAGACAGCATTTTCTACTCCAGAGCTTTCTTTTCCCAAAAAAGAAAGGCCGTGAATACCCTTGACAATTCATCAGCCAGAGGAATTGGAAGAGATTCCCGCCATGTGGCTGCTCCAGGAGCAGACACGGAGCCTGATGAGAAGTGGGGTTCAGCAAGAGAGGCGCTGTGCTAGCTGCGCCTCGTTAGGACTACAGACCCAGCGTTTCCGACACAAACCCCTCGACTGCCTTTGACCTCACTTCCCTGCCTCCCTCTGCTCCCGGCATTATTGAACCTGGGTTTTTCCTATGGGCCAGAACGTTGCCAACCCTTTTGCCCTTCACATAATGTGTTTGTCTGGTTTCTATTTCTGTAGTTTGATGAAGGATGATAGCAGGGTATTGAGTTGTTGTTTTTCATTTAGTGCAGTCGACGCCCTCACCCTGCCCCCTGCTCGCGGCCCCCACCCTGTTCTCAAGTCGGGTTTTCCTTGTCGATTTTGTGCCTCCTCCTAGGTTTTTATTGTTTCCTGACAGAGGAGGGGGAGGGATTTTATTTTAAGTTCCAGACCCTGGTACACATAAGTCTGTGTTTCCATCTTTTCCACAGAGAATTATGGTGTTTTGAAATTGGAAATGACCTCAGAAGGGAAAGGGAGGGAAGGTTCAGCTATTCAGTGAGCCCCTAATCTATGCTTTTATTTTGCATTTAATCCTCTCAGCACCCCCACAAAGCAGGTAGTGTTACATCTCATTTTACAGATGAGAAAACTGAGCCCCAGAGAGGCAAAGCGTCAGGCTCAAAGTCACACAAAGCAGGACACACAGAGGCACTCCCGTTTCCCTACTCCAAATCCACTGCCCCTTCCAGGCCTCGCCATGTGGCGTGGACTCTGTTAGGGTGCTTTGGTTTGGGTGGCTATAAATCTCCTGAGGAAGAGGGAAGACAAAAAAAAGGGGGGGGCAGAATTTGACTATCTTGATCCTGCATTCCCTCAGGCGCATTGCTCCTAGACCTGGTGGTAACAAGGCTGGGCTAAGGGGTCTTCCTCGGGGTCTTCCTCGGGGTCTGGTCTGGCTCCATGTGGATCCCACCTGGCCTCCACTGAGCTGTCCTGTGCGCTCCTCAGTCACAGACCCACCCAGAGTGCAGCTTGCCCAGGGCGCCTCCCCGAAAGGCTCTGCCTTACTGGCCTCACAGCTCTGTCAAGAGCATGGGGAAACCCCTGGCTGTTCCCACGCGGCTCCGGCTGTCTTGGGCCCCTGCTGTGTAGACGCACTGGGAAGGCGAGCCTACTCCTCAGACCCTTACTGCAGGCAAAACACTGCAAGCGTGCCCCCTCCAGGACCTCAGACAGGAGGGGAGACACGGATCTCCGATCCTTCCCGATGCCCACCCACCTGGCACCCCGTTTCCTCCTTGCTCTCTCCTTCCTCCAGGGGAACATGGACATGTGGGATTCACTTTTCCCAATCTGTGCCCCAAGGCCAAAGGAGTAGTAGCAGATGCTGCTATTGCCGCGTGGATGTCCCCCTGGCCTGCAATGGAAAGCATCTGTGGGCTCTGTGGACAGTTTGCACACTTGGCCCCACGGCACCTGCTTCCTCGCTGGACACCTGCCAGAGGGGCTTTCTTTGGCTGCAGAAGCATCCTGGGCCATGGAGCCAAGGGTCACCTTGACCAGGGAGGGCCAGAAGTTTGTGATTGAATTCCCCACCTTCCTCACCTCTCAGCAGGACCTCAGTGAGGTATTTCTATGCTGTCTCACAATGGGAGTGGGCCCAGGTTGCCCACAAAGAGAACTGGCTCATAAATGTACCTTTTCCTCTTTTCTTCCTTCCCCTACCATGCTTCCAGGGGTTCACAACCCAAATAAGACCCTGCACCCAAGCCCCCGGGTCAGGGTCTATTCGGAAGAAACTCATCTCTCATCGTGTTTCAGCAATTCCTCTCCTGCCCACTCCCGCATAGCGCAGCACAGACAGCGTGGCCGCAAAATTCGTCTTGAACAACCAGGAACACCTGCCTTCGGTTGGAACTGCCATCTTCTAGAACTTCGCCAACATGACCAACACAAAGCGGGAGAGCGAAGGCCGTGCTCTGCTCTCTCTGGGCCTCTCAGGGAACGTGGGGCGGCTCCTTCGGCCACGGCCACGTGCATCGGCAGGACAGGTGATGTTGACCTCGAGGGAATGGTGCTGCTCAAAAGGAACACCCCCCACGGGTTCCCACGGCAGACTGGGCAGTCCACCACATTCCCCAGCATGCCGCTGGCCTCGTAGTGCACGAGCAAGCGAAGCCAAGGTTCTTGCCAAGAGAACTAATGTCTGTATTGAGCATATTGAACACGCTAAGAGCCAAATAGCTTTCCTAAAATGCACAGAGGGCAAGGAGGAGAAAGAGAACGATGCCCAGGAGAAAGGCAATGAGCGTTCGGCTGAAGTGCCTGCCAGCTTTGCTCCATCCCGAGAAACACACTAAGTGAGACCCAACAGGAAGGACCCTGCGCTGCTGGAACCCATTCCCTGTGAATTTATGGCATTGTACGTGTAAAAGTCAATAAACTACAAACCAAAGTCCTCAAGCTATCCAGAAGTATAATAGGTATACACACACTAAGCGCTTTCCTATGCTGAAGCTCACGATTTAATTCTTCAAATGACAATGTGAGGTTGACACCACTATCATCCCCATTCTGCAGATGAGGACACTGAGGCTCAGACGGGAATCTCCTCCGGGCGCTGACTGTGGCCCTCCGGTGGCAGCTCCCCTCGCACAGGTGGGGAGGCTTCTGGCTTCTTGTCACACCACCTCGACTTCGCAGCCACCTCGTCTGGTGCTCGCTGGTCTCCGTTTAGACATGTCGGTGCCTCCGTCTCTTTCCAGCCTGTAATTTAGGATTTCTCAGCTGTCCCTTCGTATCCATCGTCATGCCTCATACACAGTTCATTCACATTCAACAAGTGTTGGGTGGTCCCTCAGTGGCAGGATGGTTACAGGCGCCTGGGATTATGACAGTGAAGGAGACAGGCCAGGTCCCGGCTCTCACAGGGCTTATTTTCTGGGGAGGAGAGAGGGAAATTTAGCATTTGATAGTGATAGTAACTGTGTGTGACAAGTTTCAACGTGTTCCGTGCAGTCAGTCGGCTGTGAGCTACGGTTGAGAGAAGGCGCGTCTTAAACTGTGCTGTAAATTGTGGATCATGAACAACATATGAACATAAATTTCTGTCAAATAAAAACATGACGGTGTGTCCTCATCCACCTTATTCACCGGATCTGGCACTGGGCGACTTCGGGCTCTCCCCCAAAGTCAAAAATGACCATGAAAGGTAAACGTTTTGAATGGATTCGGGACATTGAAGCAAATGCAATAGCTCAACTAAAGACACTCAGGGAAGAGGACTTCCAGAACTGCTTCAGAAAGTGGCCAGCACGACGGGATACGTGTGTTCAAAGCGAGAGGGAGGATTTTGAGGGGAGTTAATGGCAATGTGTCTTTGACTGTAATAATTTTTTTATTTGAACATTCACCATATTTTTTATTATACTCCATATGTGTGTGTGTATGTCTCTATCTACCTACCTATGTGTCTATCTACTCTCATCTCTCTATCTCTCTCTTCCCCGGCCCTCCACTGCAGCCTTTGGGAAGATACAGGACACAGAGTGGGTTTGCCAAGAAATGCTAAATAAAGAACTCTTTCGAAGCCCATTTGATACATAATCTTGCTCTATGAAATCTTTCCTGATACCTACTTCTTCCCACTCTCATCATACTCCCTTAGCACTCTGCAACAGTCTAGTTACGTAGTTAACACATTGTTACCTATAATCATGTCTCTCTTCTGCTCCAATTGTACAGCAAAGGCTTTAGACCCAAATGCCCACAGGTCCAGGCAGGGTGGTTACATGACTGTAACAAGTGAAAGCAACAAGAGGCCACAACAAACTAATTGCCATGTAATGCTGGAAATTGGAATTTTTATGTGAACTGTGCAGATATTTAAATGTAGGCAATTAATTATTTGGGAAAGTTCAATAGTCTTCAAATGTAGGGATCTTGTTTTATTCATAATGGTGTTCTTGGGGAAGCTGGGATGGCTCAGCGGGTTAAGCACTCACTTTGGATCCCCAGAGCCCGAGGATCGAATCCCGGCCCCAGCAGATGCGGACCCATATGCTGAACTGGGGTGTGCCCCCTGGTCAGTTCTTGCCGGGGCCTATGTGGGAGGCTCCTGGCCCAGTTCCTGCCCTGTGCAGCCCTGTGCCCACCTGTGGAGTGAAACTATATGGGAGACTAATGCTGTCAACTATGGAGACTGCTCTGGGCCCTCCCCCTTCTCTCTGTCTCTCTCTATCTGTCTCTCTCTCTCTCTCTCTGTCAAAAAACAATAAAAAATAAAATCTTAAATTCATAATGGTGTTCTCAGTATCTCACACAACAAATGACAAATAAAAGTTGCTCACTAAGATTTGTTGAATAAAGGAAACAAATATGGAATGAATTAATCACCTCTCCTTGTTGCAGCCCACCTAAGACTTAAATTGTCATCATTTGGCTTAGCCACAGTGGATTCTAGATGAAATGTTGGGTGGGCTTCGTTTTCTTTGTCACATCAGGCGATGGCATTCCAGTTTGTTTTCTTTATTGCACCACTGTCCCAAAGGATTCCGGTGGCCCTGGGGTTTTTGAGTCAGGAGATCAAATGTCTCCAGAGGTGGTTCAGCTGGGCCCACACACCAATCAGCCAGCCAGCCGATGAGTAAGTGCTTGGAATCCAGAAATGGGGCACTGGCCTTAGTGGACGCGTGACATGTTAACATTTAGCCCAGAGACGAGCCTCTCGTTGCACAGCCCCAACTAGCAGAGGAAGAAGCTGACCATCTTCTCTCCTGCCACTGTTTTCTTTGGCTCTGCTCAGAAGGGGGCCACATGGACTCATCTCTCACCCTTTCTAAGACAGTGACCAATCTTTGTGAGAAACACCCAAATATGTCACAAAGCCTCCAGACTGGTTAACAGCGTGGGCGGGCTCTAGACTCTTCTTGGAATAACCCCAGGACTGCTGCTCTGACAGGGCTGCTAGAGAAGCAGAATTACACTAAACACAAACACTCAAGGGCGTCTGGGAGGTGCAAGTCAGGGGCGGGGCTGGGTTGTTTCTACTTTTGTTTCACCAATAGCACCTCGCAGAGAGCTGCCTGTGTAACAGGCTCTAAGTCCATATTGGTTGAGTAGTGCCCACTATGTGCTGGGCATTGTTCTAAACAGCGGTTCCCAAAGTGGAGTTCCTGGTACTTCTGGGGGGCTGCGAGGGGGGGACCCCCCTCTCAAGGGGTCCTCAAGGTTAAAAATACGTTCATAGTAACACTAAATGTTATTCGCCCTTTGTCATTCTCTCATGAATGTCCAGTGGAGTTTTCGGGACATCTGATCCCTTATAGAATGTGTGTTTGTGACCCTTCTGTTTTGAAATAGTCTTGGTTTTTATTTCAAATGTGGTAAATATCAATAAATACAAACCACTTAACAAGAGTTATTTTAAAGTCTTCAATAATATTTAAGAGTATAAAAGGTTCTTAAAACCTGATATTTTGAGATCCACTGTTTTGGAGGATGTACAAAGTTAATAAATACTATACTATGAAAAAAGAAAAGGTAGACCTGGGGAATTAAAAGGCCTGAGGATGAGGGGTGGGTGACAGAGGCAGGGAGGGGTATGGGGAGGGGAGGGGCAGCTTGTAGTTTTATTAATAGATAGGGTGATACAGGATGGCTCAATTGA
This sequence comes from Craseonycteris thonglongyai, assembly GCA_004027555.1. Classification (NCBI taxonomy): domain Eukaryota; kingdom Metazoa; phylum Chordata; class Mammalia; order Chiroptera; family Craseonycteridae; genus Craseonycteris; species Craseonycteris thonglongyai. The sequence goes on from PVKE010003864.1 coordinate 46,015, forward strand.
GCAATCAACCAACAGATCAAATATCTGATAACTGTGAGCTGCATTGAAAATTTCCTCATGTGTCCTAAACTTAAAAGTTTTATTGTGAATAGAATCACAAATATATAAGAATCTACATTTATGAGTGTAGCATTTAAACAAATTGGTCAAGAAATAAGAATATTTCTAGTAGCTTTAAAATCTCACTGTGAGGGAAAGCCGGAATGGCTCAGCGGGTTAAGCGCTGGCTTTGAATCCCCGAGGACTGAGGATCAAATCCCGGCCCTGGCCCATGCAGACCCTGTGCCGAACTGGGGTGCGCTTCCCATGCGGGGGGCCCCCAGTTCAGTTCTTGCCCCCCAGTTCAGCCACTGGCTCGAGTTCCTGCCTTGTGTGGCCCCTGCCCACCTGCATGGAAAGAAACCATGTTGAAAACTGAAGATGTACAACTATGGAGACTGCTCTGGGCCCTCCCCCTTCTCTCTCTCTCTCTCTGTCAAAATAAATAAATAAATAAATAAATCTTTAAAACAAAAAAATAAGTAAGTCCAAACCATTTGCAAGGAAGGGGCCATAATGCTATTAATTCGATTTTCTTTCCCAGGGAAATGAACTGGACAGAGTGAGGATGACAGTTTGGCTCCAGCTGTTTACCAGAGATGCCTCCAGGGGAGTCAGGGGGTCTGAGGAGGGCATCTGAAAGGCCGTGGGGTGAGCTAGGTCCTGCACTCTGGCAGAAACACATGCCCCGGGAGAGGGCTGCTCCCTTTTGTTTTTGTTTTGCTTTGCAGCTTCATGACCTCTCTCTCGGTCTTGGGAGTGAGTCAACACTGCACACCATGGCTGCTGTGGGCATGCAGGGACCTACCAGCACCTGGTCCAGGCCAGTCAGATCTAGAAAGGAATCAGAGCTCCACTTCTCTGGGCAGTCCCTTCCTCAGGCTGGGCCTCTGGTGACAATGTCCCAACACGTCCATCTGTAGGCCAAGTCCCAGGACTCCCTCTGGACCGGCTCAACTGGTTGCCCTCGGAGTCTGGGGCACGGTTGTCACTCACTCTCTCAGGTAAGAGACCTCGGGTTACTGAACCCACATCCCCCTACCTAGTGCTCTACATCCTTTGTGCGAGGGGAGCGCATTGTCCAGTAGCTTGCTGAGAAAGGTGGAATGCGAAAATATCCAGAGACATTAGATGTCTAATAAGGATTTTTGGTTTTTGTTCTTGTTTTTTGTTTTTTTGTCAAACCTTCATATCCGTTTGATACCTTCACTGAGAAAAGAATCCTGGATTAAAATATTATTTACATTCAAGCTGCTAGAGGCATTGGGTGATTCTCTAGCCCAGGGGTCCCCCACCTGGAGCCACAGACCAGTACTGGTCCATGGCCTGTTAGGAACCGGGCCACACAGCAGGTGAGCGGTGGGCGAGGGAGAGAAGCTTCGTCTGTATTTACAGCCGCTCCCATCGCTCACGTTATCGCCTGCACTCTGCCTCCTGTCAGATCAGCAGCGGCATTAGATGCATTGTATAATTATCTCATTATATATTACAAGGTGGTGATAATAGAAATAAAGTGCACAATAAATGTGCTGTGCTTGGATCATCCTGAAACCATAACACTGAGGTTCTTCTCCCTGTCTGTGGAAAAACTGTCTTCTACAAAACCGGTTCCTGGTGCCAAAAGGTTGGGCACCACTTCTCTCCACATTGCTATGAGAAGTCTGAAGCTGCTCTCATTCTATTTTTCTTCTCTCTGGAAGATTGTAGAGTCTTCCTTTTTTCCCACTCAGTGATCTGAAATTTTAGTCAGGTGCCAAATAGACCCTATTTGGGTCTGTTTTCATCTATCATGCTAGGCACTTGGAAATTTGCATTTTTCAGAATTTCTTGAGTTTTCCATGAAAAATTTTCTCCCCTTCATTTTCTCTGTTCTCTTCTTCTGGAACCCCTATTATTCTGAAGCTGGATCTCATGGTCTTGGCTAGACTTACATTTCTTTTCCTTCTTTTGCATTTTTAATCTCTTTGTCTTTTTGCTCTGATTTCTAAGATGTTTTCTCAACTGAATCTTTCAACTCTTTTAACTGATTACTTTTATTTCAACTATGACTATTAGACCTTTCATTTCTAAAGCTCTTTCTAAATCTTTGAATGTTTTCTCCTGGTGCCTGTTTTTGCTTCAGTCCAGGGATGCGATAATCTTTTCTTATCTCTCTGCAGATGCTTTTTCATGTGCTACCTGCATGGAGTCTGGTCCTCCAGGTTGCTTTTATCCTGTTGGTTTTGGTTTCCTCAGATAGGAGGTATTCCTTAGCTCTAGTGTCAAAGACTTACTAAAAAGCTGGGAGCACATGGGACATGGTTCCACTTAGAGCTTCCCAGAGCATTGTCTGGGGGTGCATTTGTCAGGAAATCCAGGATCTCAGTGTTTCTACGTCATTCCTCTAAGCTAGACTTCTTCCAACCCCCACCCTGGAGTGTAAAGGTTTGGTTACCAGAGTTCCATGAACCAAGCTGAAGGGTGAGGGTTGGAGCAACGGGGTTGTGCTGTTTTCACATTCCACATGCAAACACACAGGGTTCCTTTAGCCCCCATTACCCACGTCCTCAACTCTGCCTGGCATGCCCCAATCCCAAGATGCTCTGCTTTACTCTTTCTTGAGAATAAGCTTCCAGACTTTTCCTGTGGGGGGGAGGGTCCGTTGCAAGGGAGCGTGTGGAGTCTGGAGTGGGAGGAGGGATCTAGGATTTCATCACTTCCTGGATGGCTCCCCCACTTCGCTCACAGAGGACCTGCTGTTAGTTTCTCGCCTTGGGCTGAGCCTGCCGTGTAAACTCGGGTTTGTGCTCAGCCCGCTTTGGACTTGGCTTTCCCAGGCCTGTCAAATTAGGTACCCTGTCATTCTCCTCTTGTGGCTGTGGTTTTCCCATCCTGCTTTCTCAACATTGTGGGTTTATTATGTTTTCAAAAAAATCCCCCTTCCAGAAGTTGCAGTGGGGTTTCAGGAAGGAGCAAAATTAGATGCTTATACTCAGTCTGTCACTGTAACCTGAACACTACCCTAAAATCCTGAGATCCAATCTGTTCCTAAAATCCCAGGCTCTCTGCTGGAATCTGGGAACACAGATATGCTTAGGACCTGGTACCCGTCCTCACAGATATCGGTTAAGCAGAAGAGATAGGGAACAGCAGACAAGTCCACAATCCTTGAGGGACAAATGGATCTTGGATTTAAGAATTTATTAGACTTTAGAAAGAATATGGGGCATATACTATTATTCTCATTGCACATCAGTGGGACCTGCAGCAACACCTGGGAATCAAACACAATTTATTGTTGCAGTGAAACATATGGCTATTCACATTAAATACTCTAAAAAAAAAGAGAGAGAGACTATAAATAGCTTCACATCCATCGAGGGCAGGTTTTAAAACCAAATGATTTAACAAAACAAACCAAGTCCAGTGTTTGGCTTGGGGATTCTGAATTACCAATCAGGCCCTGTGACCCTCTACACTGCGTTAAGTTCTATAAATGAGGTCCGTGCAAGTCCTGTAGGTACACAGACCAGAAGGCTTCACAGATGAGGTGATATTTGAGCTAGACCTTGAAGAATGAATAGGAGCTCAAGCAAAGGCCCAGAGGTTTGAAAGGCATGAAAGGAATGTCACTTGTTTCCTGCTCCTGGAAGAAAATGAGCAGCCATGCAGCTTGGTTTGACCTCTCGAGCCAGCTCTCTTCCTGCATGACGACTCCACTCGTTCCAAAGAACGCATGAGCTGAGTAGAGATGGAATGGTAAGGGGGATGGGGGGCCATGGAGGGCTGTCTGGGCCACACCAAGAAGGCTGGGCCTCACCCTACAGGACAGCACTGCACAAGGTGTGGTCCCCAAGCCCTTTCAAGGAGTCCATGAGGACAAAAGTATTATCACAGTAATGCTAACACATTACGTATTTGCTTTTTATTTTGTATTTTTTAAAGATTTATTTTTATTGTTTTTGAGAGAAGGTGAGAGAGACAGACAGAAGAGGGGAGAGCCCAGAGCAGTCTCCATAGTTGTGATTCATTCATTTTTTGACATAGTTTCATTCCACACAGGTGGATGAGGAGCCTCACGGGGTAAAACCAAACTGGGGGGGATCCCGCATGGGAGGTGAAAACCTTCGCTGCCATCTTGGCAGTTACTGGTCGCACGCTGCAGTTCAGCATATGGATTTGCACAGGCTGGGGCTGGGGTTCGATCCCTGGACCTCAAGGTTGCAAGACAAGCAAGAACTCAAACTATTGAGCTATTGAGCTATCTTGGCATCCCTATATTTGCTTTTTAAAAACTTTGTTGACATACTATCATCTGCCCCAAGTATTTTTCAGTTATTCTCTCATTAATCTTTTCAGCAACCTGTGGAGGAGACGCCATTATCCCCATTTTATAGATGAGGAAACTGAGGCGAAGAGAGATCAAGTAACTTGCCCAAGAGCACACATCTAGTTAGTGTCTCAGCAAGAGTTTGAACCCAGTGGTTTGGCTGGGTAGTCCACAACTTAACTACTCTTCCATGATGGATGGATGTGAGAAGACCCTAAACATTTAGTATGAAGGGGTTGGGCCAGGATCTCTGAGGTGCTTCCAGTTTGATGGGTTTATGATGTTGAGCTGCTACTTATCTACAATATTAATTGATTACTTAATAAATATATACTCTAAATTACATAAATATATATTCTACATTATACAAACATATAGTCTAAATTAAATATTTATATATAAATAACTTATTCACTTATGCAACAGATATTTTTTGGCTGCATGCTACATGCCAGGTTCTGTGCTAGGCATTTTACATATAAAGGGACCACAAACAACTGGAAATTGTCTTCTGGAGGGCGGATGTCTTGTAGTACAGGCTTCCCCCGCTGGGTGAGTGTTCTCAGAACCCATCTGCATCCGAGTACCGGCTGGCATGGTTGTGAGAGGCTGCGTTTGGCTTCAGTGAATTTTTTTGGAGACTCTTTTAACGTGTTTGCTCATTTCATGATGGGTGATTTACACAAACAACGTGCAGCATGACAACACACCTGCCCACACCGCACTGAGTGTTCAGCAGTTTTGACCAAAAATGGTATGACTGCGCTTTGCCCCACCTCCCTATTCACCTGATCTCACCCTGAGCAACATTTTTTTATTTCCCTGAATGAGAAAAATCCTCAAGGGAAAATGGTTGCCAATGAGGAAGAAGTGAAACGAAAAATGGCAGAAGCACTAAAAGGCATCAAAATCGAAACAGTTCAAAAACTGTTTGAGCCTTGGAAAAAGCGTCTCAAAAGGTGTATGGCATCCAATGGAGAGTACTTTGCAGGTGACTGAAGTTTAAACATGGAAGAATAAATACACAACTTGATATAAATAAATTCTGGGGAGGGGGCTCCTGTACATCATCTTTAATCCTACGAGGTAGGTGTTAAGATGCCCATTTTACAGATGAAGAAATGGAGGCTCATAGAATTTGTGACTAAGCAGAGCCATGCTGATATTAGCAGAACCAAGATTCCAGCCCTGGTCTCAGGTCTGCCTGTTTTCAGAACTGAGGCTCACTCGCTGACCCCACCCTGCCTCTCTTCAAGCATGGGGGGGACCTTTGGGATGTGATCTGCATGAGGCCCTGAAGAACTCACTGAGAGGACTGCAGGGTCAGAGGGCAGGGGCTGCCTCTTGACCTCCCAGGCAGGGCTGGAGTCTGCGGGCATCAGCTTGGTCTAGAAACCCTGGCTGGGGACTTAGTTAAGGGGGAAGTATTGTAACAAAGCCCCACGAGGTGTGTCTGTCACTTTTCATTCTGATCATCTCCTTTCCCTCCAGCCTGCTGTGGTCAGTCAGTCACTGTGACATCAATTAAGCTTCATGAGCAGACAGCCAGGCGGGGTGATGCCCAGGTAATTGAACAGCAGGTCCTTTCAGCCATCAGACCCTGAGTACTGTCCCGGGCTGCCTCCCAGTCCCGCATCTCAGGGTGGTCTGCAGAGGCTCAGGGCAGCTCCCTGGGCTACGTCCGCGAAAAGCGAGGCGGGCACCATCAAGCCCGGCTCCGAGGAACCACGGGCTTCCTGGGAAGCGAGGCAGGGTCACGTGACGGCTGTCCCCCGGGCTGACGGTGCAAATGGAGCCACAGCTACAGTCATCCGTGAATCACAAACGCTCAGTCCCCACCCACTGCATTACAGGAACTGCAGCGTTTTCCTTGGGTTTTCCAAGAACGCGCAAGGCTGCGGACACGTGCCGAGGCCGCGGGGGCGCGCAGCCCGGGAGCGGAGCAGCCGCGGCTCAGTCCCGCCCCCTTGAGGCCGGCAGGCTGCTGGCTCCTTCCCGCCGTGCAAAGAGGTGGCAGGCCTCCACCTTTTTAGGCCCAGTGGTGTTCCAGGAAGTACCTTCAAAGGTACCTTTTTTTTTTTTTTTTAAATATATATATTTTTTTTATTATTTATTTTTGACAGAGAGAGAGAGAGAACCGAACTGGGGGAGCTCCCAGTTCAGCATATGGTTCCGCACGGGCCGGGGCCGGGATTCGATCCCTGGTCCCCGGCGCTGCAAAGTGAGCACTCAACCCACTGAGCCATCCCGGCTTCCCCAGAGGTATCTTTTGAAGTGAAAAAAAAATGTGCAACTTCTTTTTGTGCTGCCAGGGAAACGATTATTTGCTCTTATTTCCCCCCTATGTCCTCTGGGGGCGCGTGCTAACACTGCCAGGAACGGTTTGGGGTGGGCTGCCCACGTGTTTACCTGTCGACTTGCTTTGTGATGCGCTCAGGGCAGGGAGGTAATACAGACCCCTCCTAAGATTCCCGGTCTGAGAACAGCCACCTCAATGGCGCTGGAAGATCCCAGAGTTGCTGCATCCAGCAAGGGGTGGGGACAGGATGAGAGCATATTTCTGGGTCAACCACTGTTCTAAGCACCTTTTCCATGTTCTTGCCCATTTGGACCTCACAGCCACCACAGGAGGTAGATAGATAGGCTGGCTTAGGGAAGCTCAGTATACAAATTTGCCCAAGTCACACAGCTACTGATGGCAGAGCAGGATTCCAATCCACACTACCTGGCCCCAAAGACAAAGGCCGTGTTGCTCTTCCCCACAGCGTGCTGATTTGTGAGAAAGCTGACTGGCCTGAGACAGCAGAGGTTGAGGTTGGCAACTGTGATGGCCGGTTTTATGCGTCACTTTGGGTAAACTATAGTCCCCAGTTACTCACTAGGTTACAACACTAGGTGTTGCTGGGAAGGTATCATGTTTCGTAGCTGTGATTAGTCTATATCATTGGTTCCAAAGCGGTGGTATGCGTACCCCCGGGGGTACTTGGTGGGGCGTTCAGGGTATGTGAAAAATGATTGTTACGAACATTGTAAAATTAAATCTGTGGTTTGTACTTTGAATGTAGTAATTTTTCTTTCCTAACTTATTAGCTCTTTTCCACTATTTTACATTAAGATAGGCACTGAACCAAAAGTGCCAATATTTAAAAACAGCTGTTTTAAAAACAAGGGGTGCAATTTATAGAAATGGTAAGTTTAAAAGGGGCACAAAGTGGAAAAAGGTTGGGAACCACTGGTCTATATAATCAGTTTAGTTTAAGTAAGAGACATTATCCTAGATCAAGTGTGCTCAACCTGCAGCCCACAGGCCTCCTGTGACCCAAAACAAGTTCATAAACTTTCTTAAAACATTATGAGATTTGGAGGATGCTGGGATATCTCAGTGGTTTAGCACTTGCCTTGCAATCATGAGGACCGGGTTCGATTCCCAGCCCTGGCCCATGCAGGCCGATACGCTAAACTGCTGCACAACTGGTAACCGGTGGGATGGCACGGCAGCGAAGGTTCTCGCCTCCCATGTGGGAGGCCCTGGTTTGGTTCCCACCCCGAGCAGCCCCACGTCCACCTGCATGGAATGAAACCAGGTCGCAACTAATGATGTACAACTATGAAGACTGCTCTGGGCCCTTCCCCCCCACCCCCCTCTCTCTCTCTGTCTCTCTTTCTCTCTCACCTTCTCTCAAATAGTAAAATAAATCTTTTAAAAAAGAAAGGTACTGCTTTCACAAAAATTGAGATTTTTTTTGTGACTTTTTTTTAGCTCACCAGCTATCGTTAGTGTTAGTGTATTTTATGTGTGGCCAAGACAATTCGTCTTCTTCCAATATGGCCCCGGGAAGCCAGAAGGTTGGACACCCCTGTTGTAGATCACCTGGGTGAGTCTGATTCAATCAATTGAGAGACTTTCAGGGCAAAACTGAAGAGATTCCACCTGTGGATCACAGTTCTAGCTCATGCGTGAGAGTTCCTGCCTTCCTAACATCTGCCCCCCAGAGTTCAGACTTGCCTAGCCAGCTCCCACAGTTGCATAAACCAACTTCGTGGGATAAATCTCTTAATATAGCCTATGCGGGGAGCCGGGATGGCTCAGTGGGTTAAGTGCTCACCTTGCAGCCCCAGGGACCAAGGATCAAATCCCGCCCCGTGGGGACCCATGTGCTGAACTGGCGTGTGCTTCCCATGTGGGAGGCTCTTAGTTTGGTTCCCACCAGGGAGAGCTTCCCATGCGGGAGGCCCCTGGCCCAATTTCCGCCCTGTGTGGCCCCGTGCACACCTGTGTGGAAAGAAACTATGTCAAAAACTGATGACATACAACTATGGAGACTGCTCTGGGCCCTCCCCCTTCTCTCTTTGTCTCTCTCTGTCAAAACAATAAAATAACTCATATATATATATATATATATATATATATATATATATATATATATATACACACACATATATATATATACACATACATATATATATATACATATATCCATATATATATTTATATATATATACATATATCCATCCTACTGATTCTGTTTCTCCAGTTGAACCCTGACTGATCCAATGACCAAAGACCAGACAGATGCCTTTGAGGGGTTGGGATGATACCCCTAGGACTTGGTTCAGTGTGAGTCCCCTCCAATGCAGGCTGACCAAATGCACCATTTTTTTTTTTAATTTTTTTTAACATTTTTTTTGTTTATTGGTATTTTATTTATTTATTTATTTTAATTGGTTTTGACAGAGAGAGAGAGAGAGAGAGATACAGAGACAGAGAGAGAACTGAACTAGGGGAGCTCCCAGCCCAGCACATGGTTCCGCACGGGCCGGGGCCGGGACTCGATCCTCGGTCCCCAGCGCTGCAAAGTGAGCGCTCAACCCACTGAGCCATCCCGGCTTCCCCTAATGCACCATTTTTAATGAGACAGAAAACAAGGGTACTGTCTCATTTCAAATGGTACGTAGGGTCAGCTGAGTCTCCCTGGGCTAGATTCAAGGTGTCAGCAACAGTAGGCTGATCATTGTTTCATGTCCCATTTAAAATGGTATGTCTGGTCAGCCTACTCCAATGGCTAGCTGCCACCCCAGTGGAGAACCGGAAAAATCCTCAAATTGGCTGGGAAACATTCCCATCATCGAAGGGAATGGAGAATCAATAAAGAAATTTAGTTCAGATATTGAAAACCGAAGAGCCATTTTTTTCTCCCCCAAGTTTTTGGGCTGTCAATTCATACCTAATGCACCATTTTAAGGCCCTATTCCTACTTCAGGGTGTAACCAAACAGAGACACACTAGCACTAACGAAACTTGTAATAACAAGAGTAATACTATCTTATGGTAAGAGAGTATCAGCTGTTACTGTGCTTTACTTACGTTATCTACCAGTCCTCACAACAGCCCTGTGAAGGGATGGCTATTTGCCCCTTTACAAAAGAGGGACCTGGAAGCTAAAAGGACTGCCCCACCGCCCCACGAGTGAGAGTCAGGATTCAGGATCTGCCCTGTCTGCCTCCAGAGCTGCACGTTACCAACTATGCTATACTGGCCTCTGGCAAAATGACTGCAAGTCCCCCTTCAGACCCACCATTTTCTCCTTCAAAGCTCCCAGAGACTTTCACATGTGCTGCTCAGCGACCACAACAGACCTGTTGTTCTTCTGGCATTTGTCTTGGGACTTCTGATCACCCCAGGACTCACTGGGAGGTTCCCAGGTTCCACCAGCATCTCTGCTCCGGTCTGATGTTTTTTCTCGCGTCATGGCCTCAGGGCTGACTCACTGATGCCACCCCAATGGACTCCCACAGTCCTATCCCATGGTCTCTCCCTCCCTCCTCTTCCTGGCGAGCAGCACTATTCACTCTAGCCAAAAGGTGGCGACAGCCCAAATGTCCATCAGCCGATGAATGGATGAACAAAATGTGGTATATCCATCCAATGGAGTGTTACTCAGCCATAAAAAGGAATGAAGTACTGATACCTGCTACAACATGAACGAATATCGAAAACATGATGCTAAGTGAAAGAAGCCAGACATGAACTATCACCTATTGCATGGTTCCATGCATATGAAATATCTACAGAGAAAGAAAGCAAATTAATGATTATTAGGGATGAGGCCGAGGGGGAAATGGGAAATGACTGCTCAATGCATATGGGGTGTCCTTTGAGGGGTGGTGAAAAAGTTTCAGAACTAGACAGGGGATGGTTGCGAATGTACTAAATGCCACTAAATTGTACATTTTTAAGATTTATTTTATTGTTTTTGACAGAGAGTCAGAGAGAAGGGAGAGAGCCCAGAGCAGTCTCCATAGTTGTACGTCATCAGTTTCTGACATGATTTCGTTTCACACAGGTGGGTGGGATCCGTGCAGGGTGGGAACCAAGCTGGGGGCCTCCTGTATGGGAAGCTCGCCCCAGTTCAGCATATGGGTCCACACGGGTCAGGGCTGGGATTTGATCCTCAGTCCCTGGGTTGCAAAGCAAGTGCTTAACTCACTGAGCCATCCTGGCTTCTCCCGAACTGTACATTTTAAAATGGCTCATTTTATGTTATGTGAATGTTGCCTCAATAAAATACCTACGTACATAAGTCATGCTAGGTTGTCCTGCACATCCGCCATATGCTTTTTTATCTGACTTAGTTTTGTCTTTACATCTGCCCTCTCTCCCTAGGAACGTGGTACAAGATCCTGGGGCTGGGGCTGGGCTAGCAGGGGACTTGACATTGCCCTGGTCTACCTTGAGGTCCCCTGCTCTTTGGGTCCCGACTGGGTCTTCCCTGGCAAGCAGGAAAACCACCCCTCCAGGGAGCTCTCCCATCAGGTACCTACCTGCCCGGAAGGACTCGAGCATCTATTAACCAAGGCTTCTCATTGCAAGCAACAGAAACACATGCTGGCTGATTAAGCAGAAAAGGCGTTATTAAAAGGATATTGGGGAAGCCGGGATGGCTCAGTGGGTTAAGCGCTCACTTTGCAGCGCCGGGGACCGAGGATCGAATCCCGGCCCTGGCCCGTGCGGACCCATGTGCTGAGCTGGGGAGGGCCCCCAGTTCAGTTCCCACCAGGGTGAGACCCCGGCCCAGTGCCTGCCCTGTGCAGCCCTGTGCCCACCTGTGGAATGAAACTGTGTGGAAAAACCGATGATGTGCAACTATGGAGACTGTTCTGGGCCCTCCCCCTTCTCTCTGTCTCTGTCTCTGTATCTCTCTCTTTCTTTCTCTGTGAAAAACAATAAAAATAAATCTTAAAAAAAAAAAGAGGGGAAGCCGGGATGGCTCAGTGGGTTAAATGCTCACTTTGCAGCCCCAGGGACTGAGGATCGAATCCCGGCCCCTGCCCATGTGGACCCATATGCTGAACTGGGGAGTGCCCTCAGTTCAGTTCTCACCGGGGTGAAGACCCCGGCCCAGTTCCTGCCCTGTGTAGCCCTGCACCCACCTGTGGAATGAAACTATGTGGAAAAATGAATGATGTGCAACTACGGAGACTGTTCTGGGCCCTCCCCCTTCTCTCTGTCTCTGTCTCTGTATCTCACTCTCTCTGTCAAAAACTATAAAAATAAATCTTTAAAAGAAAAAAAAAAGAAAGGCTATTAACTCACGGAATTGGTTGAGGGACTGCTAGACCTGGCTTGAGGCTAAGCTTCCAGGATGAACACCCACAAAGGCCATAGAAACTGCTGGGTGAGCAAAATGTCACCATTACCGCTGCTCCACTAGGACATCTCTGCACCAATACTTCACCCTAAACTGAGGGCCCACAGCCATGCTCCCGGTGTAGAGGCTCTTCCCTCAAGTCTCCCCTGGACGAGTCTGATTGGAGGAATCGGGGTCACCTGCAGGTGCCTGAGCTGTAAGGCCGGCTGAGAAGCCCACCTTGCTGTGTCCCGCCATGGGAAGATGGGGGTCCTAAGGCTGCGAATATCACAGGGTGCTGCAAAATGTGGGGGGAATATGGGAAACATGGCAAACGGTGGGTACAGCGCTATTGCCTGACTGTTTGAAGGCCCGTCTTGCAGCCCTAGCTCATTTGACATTGTCTCTCACGATGAGGCACCTTGGGCCTCCTTGCAGAGACCCAGCCGGGTCAGCTCTGGGTTTGGACTGTCAGAATCTTTACTCCTGCCCACCCCACCCCCACGCCACCCCCAGATAGCGAGGTCTCGTGGAGCTGTCAGTCATAAAGCCCACCCACCCTCCTCACCCCTAGCAATGGGCTAGGTAGGTAACTGAGACTGGATCAACCCCTATGCTCCATTTCCTAAGAGCAGTGATGGGTCTAAGGGGAGCCCATGGCCAAAACAACGCCATTTAGAATTTCAGAATTGTCCCTGGGATTGATATGATGATGTATGTGGGGGAGGGGAGCGGGGAGAAGCTCCTTTCTGCCCTGGAGTTAAGCTGGGAGGAAATTGATTGCAGGTGATAGCCAAATTCTCTGGCCACACGGAAGAAACCACATGCAGGAGGAGGACATTAAGTCAGCCTAGAGTGAAGCAGAACTGAGAGATGGTGAGACCGCCAGGAAAATAGGGGGTCATCTCCTGGATCCAGCTAAGCCTGAAGCCATGTCATCTCTGACTTTTACTTACACGAGCTAATACGTTCTTTTATACAGCTTCAGCGCATTAGAGTTGGATTTCTCTCACAACTGAGTCTTTGTAATAACCCACTTTCTGTGGGAAATTTACTATGAAGCACTTTTCTGCCTATTTTCTCATTCAATAGTGGGTTTTAAAGCAAGGAGGGAACTTAAAAACAAACAAACAAACAAAAAACACCCATGACTATTATTATCTCAATTTTACAAAGAAGAAAATTTGGCTTCAGAGGGGTTAAGGGATTTGGCCAAGGTAACAGAGCTAGTTGTGTTCTGGCTTAAATTTGAACTCAGTTCTGCCTAACTTCAAGTTCAGCACTGTTCTAGAATGCTATTGTCAAATTCTATTTTCAGAACCGATTCCATTCCTCATAGTTTTTTCTAATCCTTGAGATACTTAGGTTTTTCAAAGTCAACTCTCAGCTCCTAATATTATAATATCATAAATAACTGAAATATCTTGTGGAGTTATTCTTCCTGGGGTGTTTTTATTTTCAAAATGTGTGAGGGCCAAAGTATAAAGCGTTGAAGTAGAAATTTCAACCAGATTGTGGATGTGAGGAACTTAGAGCTTCTAGAACCTCAGCCCCCCACCCGCCACCCAATACCTCCCCTTAAGAGATACCCTGACCCTATGGGAGACCTTTCCCATGCTAGAATGCTTTCTCTGGGAAATGCAAGAATATCTGGGTGGTAGGGGACACAGGGTCAACATGTCCTTGGAGCTTTGTAAAATTCATGGGCCTCTCCAATTTCAGCACAGTTTCTTCCAGGTTGGGGCTCTCACCAAACCAGGTCAGCACCTGGAGGTTAGCGATTCGGGAAGGAAAGGTGCTAGAAAGCGATCATGGGAATTAATATTCATTGAGCACGAGCCAAGGATGGCAACTAAAGTTCATCTCCACTCTCAGCTTCACTCCTGCATTGACAAGCATGCAAAGATAGCATCTGCGCTCAATTGGTAATGTCTGCCCTGGGGGCAGGAAAGTTCCTTTCTGGCTATTAGCCAGGCAATTTATACCATTAATCCCAAATTTTCACAACAGCCTTTGAAGTGGGAGTTACTCATCTTATTTTCCAGAGATGGAAACAGAGGCTTAGAGGGGATGTTACTTGCCTCTTGGGAAAGCTACTAAGTGGATGAGTCTTTAAAAATCAATAAATTAAATAAACAACACACTACCACAACAAAAACAGCAACATTTCTTGTCATTTATCGTGTGTTTCTACATGCAAGATACTATTTTAAGCCTGTAGCTAGCATTTATTGAGTGCCCACTGTGTGTTAGCATTATGAATGCCACACGTATTTTCTGGGCAACCATATTCAGTACAGTTATTGGTTATTCTTATTTCCCATTTCTGGTTGAGGAAACTGAGGCACAGAGAAGTTAAGTGAGTTACGCACGTCCACACAGGTAGGAAGGGGTGAAACAGGGATTTCCGCCCACTCTGGTTCTTAGGGTGTGCTTTTCATCACTAGCCCGCCAGGTTTCCCGGGATCAGCCTCAAGTGGGTCAGGTATTTTCTGGTCAGTAGTATTTGAGCATGCACCTGTCTACTTACTGAGGTCACGGTCCTTTCCAGCCTACTTCCTTCACTTAGCAGATGTAACCATTTCTATTCACATATTCATCCTCAAAATAACCTCTATCAAATAGATACTGTTGTTTGCATTTACAGATGGGAAACTAAAGGCTACAGAATGAAAGATAAAAAATGGACGCTCAGAGAGAGAACTTAGTGTCCGAGGTAGTGGTGAGTGGTGAGGTTGGAACTGAAATGCTCAACAAAGGCCGGTGTGTCCCACTGCCACCCCCTGCGTCCCCCCCCCCCCGGGGGCCAGGCCACTATGTTCATGGGGTAGAGGAAGGCAGCAGCAAAGCCTTTCCTACAAACCTTCCTAAATGAGGTCCTGTTTAGTTGCCAGCTGACTTTTCCCTCCTCTCTGGAACTCGGAGCAACTTTGCATGGGGTCTGCATGCATATGTCCCCATCCAGTGGGGACACCTGCCTGTCTTTCAAGATGTTCGTCTCCCAGAAGAGACCAGTGATCAGCCCATGGAAGCCAAGCGGGTGCAGGGGAGGAATCTCAGAGCTCTCCACACCTAGGGCCATCGCCAGTGTTACTGAGTGGAGGAGGGTCTGACCACTCAACGTACAGTGGAGCCGAACACTGAACACCGAATTTCTCAGTGGAGAAATCGAAGCAGTCTATTGGCAGGTCACCAAGTCAGGAGAATGGGAAGCTATTTCTTCTTTTTTTTTTTTTTTGAACTAAACTGGGGGCCTCACCGCATTTGGGTAGCACACCCCAGTTCAGCATGTGGGTCCGCCTGGGCCGGAGCCGGGATTCGATCCTCAGTCCTCGGGGCTTCAAAGCGAGCGCTTATCTCGCTGAGCCGTCCCGGCTTTCCTGGGAAGCTATTTCTTAAAACCCAAACTCCCAATGGTTTTGGATCAAGAGGGTTTTTAAAGGCAAAGATTGAGGGTTAGGTGTTTAGGGGTCACAGGCGAAGCTGATAGGCTAGTTGTTGTGCAAGCTTCTGTGGGTTTCCTTAGCCTGATTAATTTAGTTCCTGATGCCATCTTCTCAGGAGCTTTGGTCACTGCAGTTGGGTGATCTAACCGGCCTAGGATTATGTGTCAGTGATATTATCTTTAAAGCAAAAGGCAAAAAGTAAACATCTTGTGACCTTTGTTGTTATTTAAGCTATCTTTACTTTATGCTTGACTAGCTACGTTTCTCTATTATCTCCAGCAAAGTGTACTTTTAAACCTTTTTCCTGGAACTTGCTTTATGGGCAGGCCCCTAGGACATGACTAACATACTTCCTTAGTCTTTGACTAGAAGCTACATGACAACCAAAGCAATTGAAGCACTTAGTTACAGCCATGCTTACACCTCTAGACTCCACTCTAATACCTAAACATACTTACTGTTAACTGTTGGTCTCTACCAGACTGGGTACCACTGACCTTGGGCACATGACCTTGGGCACGTCCTTCCTCTTTCTGAGCTTCAGGTTTCAGACTTCTAATTCTGTTGTTACTCTGAAGTTGGCCCCAGTCCCTGCTGCTCCTCAGAGTATCCTCCAGATGGCATCACCTCCATGTCTGGAGGAATCAAGTGACTTTGACCTCTTTCCCAGCTCTTACCTGGAGTCCAAAACACAGCAGAAGAAGAGCCCACGAGGAATATTAATGGCTAAATTTAGTGAGCATGTGTCAGGCATGGTTGTAGGTGGTTTCTGTCTATTTACTCATCTATGCCCATTAACAAGCTTATGAGGCAGGTCCTATTATTATGTCCACTTTACAGACGAGGAAACTGAGGCACAGGGAGATGAATTAATTTGCCTGGACTCACATAGCTAGTTTGTGACAGTGCTGGGATCCAAACCTAAGCATTTGGCCTCAGTTTTCATATGTTTAACCACTACCCATGTTGCCTCTCCTATCACAGGGTGTTCATCTAGGTACCTCTTCTTACAGAATTGGAGTTTGAGGCCCAGGGAGAGAGGGCTACTCACCCACAGTCACAGAGGGAACAGAGTCTGTGGCCCCAAAGCCAAGATCCCTGGAGCCACTGGGTCAGCCCACAGAGCCCACCTTTCCCAGGGAGTGTGGCCACTTCATCCCCGTAGCTCAGGAAGTGGGGGAAGCAGGGATGCCCAGTGTCTGGGATAATCCATCGAAGGATGAGTCTGGAGGGACCTTCCACCAGCATCAGGCATTTGCGCAGTAGTTCCCCAGCCTGCGGACACCAGCAGGCCTCTGTGCCTCTTCCAGTCCGAGTTTCCTGTATCTGCTGTGACAGGCAAGTGGCAGGCTGTTCTCAGGAGCTCCCTTGTCTTGGTGGTGGGGTAGGCGGGTAGGTGGGTGGTTCTAATATAAGGAAACCCAGCCATGCCAGTTACCTTGGTTACCAACATACATATGTATACACAGATTTAAGTAAGAAGTGTCTATCACAGCAACAGCTGGCCACTAGGGTTTAGGTACTTAACAAAATGATAAGATCCTGTAGTAGTAGTAGTAGTAGTAGCAGTAGTAATAATAATTAGCAAAATATCACTTATATAGTGCCCTAAAGAACTATGTGCCCAACACTGTTCTAAGTGCTTTGTAAGTAATTATAATCCTGACAGTGACTCTCTGAGAAAAGGACCTATTATCTCCATTTCACAGAGGACACGGAAGCACAGAGACAGAAAGCAACTCGCCCAAAGTCACACAGCTAGGAAGAAGCAGAGCCCGTAAACAAAACCCAAGCAGTCTGGCTCCGAAGTCTGGGCTCTAAATCACTAGGATGACATGGCCTCTTCTTATATCATTCTTTGCCCTTCTCTCATGCCTAACATTTCCGGGCACCTTTATAGACGCCATCTGACCTGACTAATGAGATTTGTGAGGAAGACATGCCAAGGACAGGGTATTACTTCTCTCTTACTTCCTGACAAATTACTCTAAAACAACAAGCATTTGTCACCTCACAGTGTCTGCAGGTCAGGAACCTGGGTGCAGCTTAGCAGGACCCTCCAGTTCAGGGTCTCAATTAGGGTGACAGCTGGGACCACAGTCACCCGAGATTGAACAGGGGCAGGATCTGCTTTTTCAAGCTCACTCAGGGGCAGGCTCAGTTGGATTGTGGGCCGCAGCTCCTTGTCGTGTGACCTTGTGTGGCTCACAACATGGCATCTGGCTTCATCAAGGGGAGCAAGGGGGAGAGAGAACGAACATATCAGTGAGACAGGTCACAGGCTTTTAAAAAGTTATTGTGAATTTATTATTATTGTGCTATAACATACACAAAATATACCATTTCAACCATTTTTAAGTGGACATTCAGTGGCGTTGCGTACATTCACATGTAGCACAACCCTCACCCCTATCCACCTCCAAAATGTCCTCCTCATCCCAAACAGGAACTCTGTCCCCATAAGACACCGGCCATTGCCCTGCCCCCAGCCCTGATCATCACCATCCTACTTCCTATCTCTGTGAATCTGACTCCTCTAGGAACCTCGTATAAGGGGACCCATACAGAGCCTAATGTTCTCAAGGTTCATTCATATTGTAGCATGTGTCAGAATTTCACTTCCCTGTTTCTTTTTCTTTTTCTTAATTGTGGTAAAAAACATACAACATTACATTTGCCATCGACACCATTTTTAGGGTATAGTTTAATAATGCTAATTAAGGTGACCAGATTTTAACATTGGTAAAGCGGGACACCATTGACCGGGGGGGAGGGGGTTCTTGATTAAAAATGTGGTCTATCTTCCGCCGTTCCCCAGCTTGTCGTGCATTCTTTCCAAAAATCGGGACTTTCTTTTAAAAAGTCAGGACGCGGGACAAATTGTTAAAAATTGGGACTGGGGACATCTGGTCACCTTATGCTAAATATATTTATATTGTTGTGCAACTAATCTCCAGAAGTCTTCAGCTAGCAAAAATAAAACTTCTTGCCCCCTAAATAATGACTCCATTTCCCCCTCCCACCCCCACTCCCTGGTCCCCACCCTCCTACTTTCTGTCTCTATGAATCTGACTCCATTAGATAGCTCATATAAGGGGAACCATACAATGCCTGCCTCTTTGAGATGCCTTATTTCACTTACCATAATGATCTTATGGTTCATCCATGTCATAGCATGTCATTGCTTCGTCAAGAATTCCCTTCCCGGGGAAGCTGGGATGGCTCAGTGGGTTAAGCACTCACTTTGCAGCCCCAGGGACTGAGGATCAAATTCCGGCCCTGGCCCGTGTGGACCCATATGCTGAACTGGAGAGTGCCCCCAGTTCAGTTCTCATCAGGGTGAGACCCCGGCCCAGTTCCTGGCCTGTGCAGCCTTGTGCCCACCTGTGGAATGAAACTATGTGGAAAAACCAATGATGTGCAACTATGGAGACTGTTCTGGGCCCTCCCCCTTCTCTCTGTCTCTGTACCTCTCTCTTTCTCTCACTTTGTCAAAAACAATAAAAATAAATCTTAAAAAGAAAAGAAAAGAATTCCCTTCCCTTTAAAGGCTGAATAATATTTTATTGTATATATACATATATATAATACACATACATACACACACACACACACACACACACACACACACACACACACACACGAGGCTCTCTGGAAAACATTCAGCCATAAATGCCTCTTTTCATACTACATGGCTGGATACTTTCTAGACAGCCCTGTATCCCACATTTTGTCTACAGACATTTGGGTTTTTCCACCTTTTGGCTCTTGTGACTAACTGCTGTCATGAGGGTTGGTATATAAATATGTGTTGGAGTCCCTGCTTTTAATTCCTTTGGGTACCTACCCAGAAATAGAACCGCTGGATCCCATGGCAGACCTATACTTAGCTTTTCTGAGGAACGGCTGTCCTGTTTTCCGCAGCGGCGATACCATTTCACATTCTTGTCAGCTGGCATGTGAGGTCTCATTTCGCCACAGCCTGGCCAGTACTTGCTATTTTGCATCTCCATGTTTTAAGCAGCCCCTCAATGGATGGGAAGCGGTATCTCATCTGTGGTATCTCTTTTGTAACCTAATCTCAGAAATCCCATCCCATCACTTTCGCTGTTTTCATGTATAAGAAGCAAGTCACTAAGTCTAGGCCATGCTCAAGGGGAGGGGACTCTACAAGGGCCCAGATACCTTCACGCAGAATCACTGAGAGCCATTTAGAGGGCTGCTTGTCACAAAGAGTACCATTATCCTATTCCTATATATATATTATTATTATCTACATTATTGTAAATGGAAGACAGCGTAGTAATGCATTTGGGAACCTCTGAAGTGGCAAATATATGAACTTTGTGACCAGGAAGATCTGGACTCAAATCCTGGATTCTTGTCTTCCCAGCTGTGTGACCTTGAGCAAGTTACTTGACCTCCCTGGCTTGGCTTTCTCTTTTGTTAAATGGGAACAAAAATACCTACCTTGAAAGATTAGTGCAAGAATGAAATGAAGTAATGTGTGTCACGTCTCCTACACATTGGAGGAGCTCAATAAATGTTATCATCCTCATGACCGTGCCAATAATAAAACTACTGATCGATCAGGTAGGCCTGGGTGGTTTTCCCTGAGGGTGTTTTTATCACTATTACCACCAGGTGGCAGCTGCGACCACACTGTGTGTTTACTTCTTGCTGGTACAAATCAGGATGTGTGTGTGTAGTCTGTCAGCTCTAAGGACTATTTTGGGAAGCGGGGAGCATATGAAAAATTAACCCCACAATCCCTGTATTGGGATTAAGCGATTATTTTTTCTCCTCTGTTCCAACTTCCAAGAGCCCATTTTCCATTCCTCCGCTGCTCCCATTTCCTACAAAGGACAACCCCCCGGCCCCCCAGCCTCCTGAACAGACTGGCTCCTGCCAGCCCCACTACAGACACTTCAAAAAGCTCTCTCAGGTCTCCCATCACTCAAGCGTTCCCTCAGCTCCCATTCTACTCACGCCAGGTCTCACCTCCTCCTAGAAGCCTTTCCTGACCTTTCCACGCAGACCCCAGGGAGCATCAGCGTCTTCATGCACACTGTCCCCTATCACAGCCCTGATTCCACCACCTGTAAACTCTCACCTCCTGTGGGCACAGCACCCGGCACCCGGCAGGACATGCATATGGGCTGGTGGTCATTCTGAAAATGATATTGTTGCCCTCCTCTGTGGCGGGCGTTGGGTGCTAGGAGCCTGCTGGTGATCTTTCTTTGAATAAACAAACCAGAATCCTGAAAAGAGAGTCTCTACCAAGGGGATCACTAGCCCCTGAACAATCGGAAGGACCTCATACCTCTTTTCACTTCTTCATAGTGTCGCCGGATAAAATACAGAATACCCAGTTGGCTTCAAAATTCAGATAGACAACAAATAATGTTTTAGTGTTACTATGTTCGGTTCAATTCAAATTTCAGATAAACAACCAATAATTTTTATTATTACTATATCTGGTGCAATATTTAGGACAGACCAAATAATGAAGCAAATAGTAAATTAAATGATATGCCCTAAATATTGCATCAGTCATAATAATACTAAAAAATCATGAGTGGTCTGTCTGAAATTCAAATTTAATTGGGACTCCCGGGTTTTTGTTTTGTTGTTGCCTTTGGTTTGATTTAGTTTTTGATAAACCTGGCAAAAGGCCTTTCTACACAGAGGAAGTTCTACACAGCAGTGTGGCTGAACCCCCACGAAAGGGCCCCTAAGGCGTGAGCCTCCTCCTTTGAGAACAAAACGTATTTTGAAGTTTAATGGACTATTATTATTTAACCAGAAATCTCTCTTTCCAGCTGGTTATACAAGGGAGGACCCCCGCTCCCCCCAAAAAAGAAATTTATTTATTAAAAAATTGTGTACTTATTCTTACATGTTTAAACTTCAGTCACCATCAAGCCACTCTCTGTTGGATGCAATACACCTATTAAGATGCTTTAGTTAATGACCTCTTACTGCTTTTGTCATTTTTTGTTTCACCTCTTCCACATCGGCAAAATGCTTCCCTTTGAGGACGTTTTTCATTTGGAGGGGAAATGCTGTTCAGGATGAGATCAGATGAATAGGCAGGGTGGGCCATTGGGGGTCATGCCATTTTTGCTCAAAAACTGCTGAACACTCAGTGCAGTGTGGGCAGGTGCGTTGTCATGCCACACGTTTTTCGGGTAAATCGCCCATCATTAAATGGGCAATTTAAATGGGCAAATGCGTTGAAAGAGTCTCCAAAAAATTTCACTGAAGCCAAATGCAGCCTCTCACAACCACGCCAGCCAGTCCACCACAGCCAAAAGGGAAAGGACATGAAGAGTATGAGTTTTTCTGGGCGTTTTCTAGACAAGAGGCAATGGATCCAAAGGTCTTGGGGTTATCACCAGAGTGGTTGTTTGATAACTGGCATCTAGAACAACAGGCAGGTTGGCCCTTTGCTTTGTTTACTTTGCCAAGAAGCAGGCAGCAAAGGTGCTTGGCTTCAGACCAGAGCCATGTGTCCAGGGGCCATGCCCAGGCAGCTACTAGAACCCAGAATCATCTGAGGCCCTCTCCTCCCGTCAGACAACTTCTAGAACATCCTACCACTACTTCCCTTCTTCCCCAGTCAGGCAACAATTTCCCTCAAATCAATTTTTTTTTTTAATTGAGAAGCAGCAGCAAGCTCTACAGAAAATGGACCAGCATTTAAGGAAACGGAAGAATGTCTCATAAAATTGGTTCAGTGTCCTCAGAAACACATGCGAGGAATAATGCCCCATGAAACAGGACATAGTCATACCCTGCCCGGCTCCCCACACCTTTTCCACGTTGGTCCACAGGGAACTGATCCCGGCTGCCAGCACCGGCATTTCTTTACCTGAGATGTTTTTGTTTTTGTTGCTCCCTGTGGCCTCCAGAGTCCTGCTTGCCAACTGCGTGCTGCTGGAAGTGCTGAGGGATTAACATGCCCTGTACTAGAAGCAGCCCAACCCAGAGGCCAGTGGGAGTTGGTCTAAATACCCCAGCTCCCTCACCTCTTGGGTGGCATGACTCTGAAACATGTGTGTGACACTGGTTTTCAAGGTTTGCAGCATAACAAACTGTGACACCTGACTTAGTAACACTCTCTTCCCCACTCCTCTATGGATAGTTTCTGGCATCGCTTCCCAAATAAGCCACTTACAGGCTGCAGGACCTGCTCCTCTGAGTGCCTTTATCTGTGACTTGAGTTGACAATTCCCGGAGCGGGTGTGAGACGTAGCAGACGCGTGGAGGTGTCCACACAGGGCCGGGCCCCCACGCGGCCCTTCGTCCGCGCTGGCTGCTCTGCTCAGGAAGAAGCAGGACACACGGCACGCTGTCCGTGCACAGACTTTTCTGTCACCATGAC